>KK112484.1:495903-594997 GCA_000611955.2 Stegodyphus mimosarum
GAAATTTTATATTTAATTAAACTTTATGGTTGATAGAATTTTTAATAATACTTTGGTTCAGGGAAAGAAATGTAATTCGGGATATAGTACCCTGAATTTTTCTAAAGGTATTTCTAATTTCTTAAGAAGTCGAAGTAAGCATGGATTGAAAAGAATATTAAAAAGGCTAATAACGTGTCTAAAACAACAGTCATCAAAATAGGGGATTTATTTATCCCCTAAAATGTTCTCAACATCCCTAAAAGTCAATCTTATGTTATGAAACAGAAAAAAAAAATTGGGAAAGGTAAAATTTAATCTTTGCATTTTAATACCTAATAATCGCAATTAATTCGCATGACCGATTTACTTTAAATATCGTAACATTTTTCCATTGCTTATCCATCAAATAAATTGCTCAATATCTTCAAATAACTAATGAAAGTAATTTAGCATAAAACTAGAATTTAATAGTGTTTACTTCATTACAAAGATTCCAACCGAACTATTCAAATTGTATGAAAAGCATACATTTCCTCAGAGCAATGAACATACTTTCTCCCTCACCTATCCTATAAATTTACATACTGTTCATATCCTTATTTCCCTGAAGTAAAACCGTATAATTATAGTAAACTTTTGTTACTGTATGATTTTATAAAAATATGCATACAAGCAAGTATATAATTTTTCATACATTAAAAGTAAATATTATTAATCTTTATTCATTAGATTTAGATACGGTTTATCTAGTCTGTTTTAAAGAACTGCTATTTGTTTGCAACGTTTCTTAAATTTTAAAGGAACACAGATTTAATTATGCTTTATACTGTCTCATCCAATAACCTGATTTATTATCAAAAGTTGCGATGCCAAAATAATGACTTTAACTAAAAAATAAATTTATTTAGAAAAACGCGAAGTGATTTTTGGCAATATTTCTCTCTGTATTGAACAGTAGGGGAAATCTAGCATAGGAATAATTTATTCTTCAATACTTATTAAAAAATAGATATCTAATAGTTATATTATTTTGACAAATGCTTATCAGCAAATTTTATCACTTTTACGTATACCTAATAAACACAATCTAATTTATTCATTAATTTTACTATTATACGAAAAATAATTTTGAAAAGGCAATTTCCGTCTGTGATTGAAGATGTTGATTATAATTATTATTTTTAGTTTAGAATGACCTTATGCAGTTTAAAAGGGAATCAGGCAATGGTGAGCGCCATCTATGAGTAAGAAACGAAACTAAATTAGGCGGGAATTTGAAACAGATCACTAAAGAAAATTATTTTCTCATTTTCTTCGAAAAATGCGATGAAAATTTTGAAGTGAAAAATTTTCTAACGGACAAATTTAATTTAAAAGCTTTAATATTTAGGCTTATTAAATTATTCTCAAATATAAATTTTTTGAAGGTGGGTTAAGAGAATATGAATCTGTTTTAAGTCCCCTCATTAAATTTCTTTAAATATGTTAATTAATATTTATTAAACGCTTTTGGAATATTCAAAACTCTATGAAATACTTCTGTATTTTTTGTTCATGAAATTACGCTATCCGAAAGTGAAAGATAGCTTCTTAACCTCTGTTACACAATGTAGTATACGTTAGAAGGACAGCAAGAAATAGGTAAGTTCAATATGTAAATGAGACAATGCTTCCCCCCCAAAAAGAGAATTCTCAATTTTAAAATAAATAATGTCTTGATGAAAGATAGGATGATGATAATGTAGTAATGGATCAAACGTCGTTCGAACTAATTGAAAGTCAGAATTCTTACGGCGAAATTAATTTCGTTAAAAAAAAAAAAAAAAGGAGAGAGAGAGACAGAAAACATAGTTATTTCAGAAATACATGTGAAAAGATCTGTGCTTATTCATCCGTTATATTGCAATGATAACTTTTCTACAAGCATTCATATTTCAGAGAAGGTTCAAAGGTAAAGCCTTGACTTTCCAGTCAGAGTTTCGAGGCTGAAAATTCGGTGAGGATCTAAAGGTCTGGGTTTCACTCAACTATCTGTTAATGGGTACTAGAGGCGCCTTTTGGAAAACAAGAGCGAATGACCACCGTGGTTTGTCCTTGGTCTTGTAGGGATTTATTTCCACGACCCACCTTCCCCCACATCAGGGCTGTAGTGGGAATTACTTTGTTTAGCTCAAACTTCAATATAACAGAAGTACAGACGTTATGGAATGGTCATCAGATCATCCTTTAATGTGGATGAATACTTGAGAAAAGAGAATAGCATTAAATTCTTCAAAATTAATTAGAATGTGCTTTCTTATCTGTTGATAAATTTAAATTATTTAACGAACCAACTGCTATTCAGATAGTCAACTCTTACAGATGTGTTTTCAGCTATACTGCATAAGAATGCCCCCAGTATGAAGAAGCCTTTCCCCTTTTTTTTCGCAAGGAAGAAAGCCTCTCGCTTAACACGATTTGTACGAATAAAAGAGAGATTTAAGAAAGCCCGTTCAGGATCTACTTATAAATATGTATTTACAGCCGCGAGTCCCTAGTCCCCATTATCACCACTTTGGGCAGCGTAACGAAATCTAAGCGCTGCAAGCGAACTTCTGTTTAAAAATCACTGAAATAAGCTATTTAAAAAAACTTCCAAGGAAATGAGTAAGACGTGTAGAATTTTCTAGTTATAAAGGATAGGCTAGATGAGCAGAAACTATTTTTTAAGGTATACTTGGCATTTCTATGTTTTGTAGAATGCTCCATGAAAATTCGAATCCAATTAAATGATATGTGGTTAAAACAGAATTATATTTATGTGTACTTTATACGTTAGTCTCTAGTGCTTGATTTAGTTGTTAGTAGTCTGATCTTTAAAACATTTCTAATTTTACGAAATATAGTTATTATAGAATTTTGAGAAAATGAGATGAATGAAATTGTTTAATTTGGAAATTATTTGCTAAAGATCTTAATTATGCATTTTCAGAATATTTTCAACGAATCTTGGTAGATCTGAGTTATATATCTAAAAATATATTTTACAGTTTTTCTCCAACCGTAGACCGTGAATCCTTCGGTGTTCGAAAATACTTTGAGCACAGGAGTCCGCAAAAAAGAAAGCCTTTTCTAATTTTTATTCTTAATTCTCCCCCTTTTATCGTCAGTAAGGGGAAGAAAAATACTGGCGATTAAAAAAATTTTAAATCAACTGAAAATTATTCAAAAAATGTCTGTGGAAAAAAATAAAACTCTGCATACAGATATTTAGGTCCACTATAGTGGATCTAAGTGACTTTACAACTTGCGGATTACTGTAAATCCGTTGTAATAATGTGGAACCAGATTTTAGTATGTAGCCTTTTGGACAGTTATTTTTCAAATTTTCCACTCAGTTGTTATGAAGAGGCATCCATCATTCCATTAACTTCAGAACTGTTTAATATTTGCAAAGTTACATTATAACATAATCCGATTTAAATTCCTGTTTCTATTAAAAATCTTATTTCTTTTTTAAAATGCCAGATTTTTGTACTCCCTTAAAATTTAAAGAGGGAGGAAATTAAAGTGGGTTACGTTTAACGTAACTCCAACTAATAAAGATTCTTTAATAGCCTTATCATCCTCATTTACTTTTAACTCGATTAAATAAATATGAAAGAAATCGGTAAAAATTCCCTGCTTTTTCCTTTCTTTCCTTATTTCAGATCTGCATACAAATTTTTTAATTTAAAAATGTAGCTCGTGTAAATTTAATTAAATTCTTAAAACTGTAAATACGTTTATTTACCTTAAGAAACTCTTTTAAAGAATGAGGAAGGGGGAAAAGAGTAGTTTATTTCTATTTCAGCAAGTCCCTTCAGAAATGCTTCTATATGTAGACTGTAGTACATGTAGACTTTCATTATTGAGGGAATCAGCAAAACTTTTTATTTTTTTGAAATAAAAAAAAACTCCGAGATCAGCAGGGGAAAGGGGTAAAGTTTGAAAAACACAGTTTTAGAATAAAAAAGAAAAGCCGTTAAGTGCTTCAAGTAATCTACAACTGGGGACAAAATAAATACATTCTTCCGAAGCTGCATTTTTATTGGAACAAAGTTTTCACTTTTCAACCATTGTTATTAGTTTTCCTTTTTGTTTTGCTTTAGTTTCCGAATACCAAGATGGCTTTGTTACAATAAAAGAGGGGAATACGTTGGTATCGTTCATTTCTATAAAATTGCTAGTTTATCAGCCGCATATAGCAATTATCATCTTCAGTTTATTTGTTACATATAGCAAGTTAACAAAAACAGATATGATGGATTTTTTAAGACAAGAGCAAAGAAATATCTCATAAATGGTACAGTAGTTTCATTTCTCGAGTAATTTCTTTTTTCTTTGAGTATTTCAAAGGTGGAACCAAGTTTCAAAAACTACAACAAAAAGAAAGGAGATTGCAATCTTACTTGTTTCGGTTGCTCAGGTCAAATGTTCCAGTAGACCTAGCTTTATTACAATCAAATCTAAATGTAACAGGGGAAAATGGACATGCTTTTGTATAACACTAATTTTTCATGTTTAATAAAACTTCACTGAAAATTTACTATGACTCATTTATTGTAAACATCACACGACCTTTTAAAATTATTATTTAATTGATTAACTGAGATTGATAAAGTAAAAACATTGATTTTTTTTAAAAAACTGGCATTTCTGTAAGCATTTTCATTTGCTTAATATAAATTCTTGTGTGTGTTTTATGCAATATATTTCCTGTCAGAAAATTTTCTGCAAATCTGTAAACATTTTAAGAAAAATATTTACATCTCTTGGCAAGATAAATTTCATAACGCTTTGCGAAGCTTACGTGAAGTGTACAGAAGTATTTGCACATGCTTTTCGAATAATATTTTTGTTTCTCATTTTTGTTTTTCATAAATTCAGGAGTTTACGTTTTCCGTTTTAATAGAAAATAAGCAGTTTGTGTTGAATGAAAAATTTAAAATTACGCTTTTAACAAATTAAATATTGTTATTTAAATTTAATAAATATAAATATATGAAGAAAACTAGAGTTTCTTTGCCACAAGTTCATCTCAAATGCTTTCTTTCGATTTTTGTAATGGACAATCTGATACGCAGAAAATTTGTAAAACAGTGAATTCCTGCTCTCAAATGTGCTTTACGTGCAATGATGTTCCCTTAACCCACATGTTGATAGATATGATGATGAGGAACTACGCTTTTTAAATCAAAAAGAAAAGGCTAAAAATTTTATATCTTTCACATCATTCAGCAGAACATACAACTATGTTTCTAAATAAAATATTTTCTTCTTTTGTTGTTGATTGATTCATTAAGAGTTCTATTAAATACGATACTGCTTACCTTGGCACAAGTCAGACAACCGCTTGTAAATACTAAAAAAATTCACGTATATAGTCAATATTGAATTTTAACTAGTTTTTGCAACTCGCATAGCATGTGAACTTTAATACTTCAATAGTCTAGGTTTGGTAAAAGAGCATAGCCTAAATACTTATGTATTTTTGGGGCTTTCCATCCGTTATTGGTTAATTTATCGATAAATTATAATATCTTGGCCTTTGAACACTTTATCTGCATATATATATATATACAAAGAGAAAGATAGTAATATGCCAAAAACAAATATATATATATATATTTATATGTGTGTTTTTGGCGTATTAAAACTACGTTTTTGAGAAATATATTAGAGTTTCCAACTCATTAGCTAAGCATAACCACACGATATGCAAACGAAAGGGTGGAAAGTGTTTGTTGTAACTCTCAAATTCTTTTGTTTAAAATAGAACAGGGCTATTTTTATTTCAGATTTTTTTCCCGGAAAATTTTATATACCATCATCTCTGAGAGTTCTTGCCTGTTTTTCTTTTTTTCTTTCTTTCTTTTTTTTTTTTTTTTTTTACATTTGCTTGAAAATCATTCAGAGTAAAATACTCTATATTAGACTGGAGGAAACATATATAAGGATTTATTATTTCGTAATTGCAATAGTTTATATATTTTATATACATGTATATTAACATTACAGTCATAACGCGGGGAGAAAATACGGAGAAACCCATATTAAAACAAATTTATAAAGGGCAACAACTTTATACTCTCTGCATCAAGATCTTTTGAAAGGTGTTTTGAAAGTAAAAGAAATACCCAGGGAAAGGGCAGAGAAAAAGTTCCTCTTCAGAAGTATATCTCATTTCTGTTACGTAATTTAACAAATGAACATTTTTATTTCTCTATTACTGATATTTTTTCCTTCTTAAACTGATACTTTCAATCTGTTAATCCTAAAAAATCGTGATCATTACTACTAGCGGTATAAATGCATACATACATATTTTGTATACATATGTACAGATATCTGCATTAAATTATTCTCTAGCGGATTAACTTTTCAGATTATTAGGTTATTTCGGAGGCGTAGATAAACTGTGTCTTCGATAAGACTGGAATCACGGATCTTCCATTTATTAAATAGATGTTCTATGATTATAAACACTTACATCACGAAAGCACGCACTGAGAATACGATTGAGATTATTACTTACGTTCTCCTACTCTTAAAGAACGACTGTGGAGAGACAAGGACCCAGTCGGAGAAATCCAGGTAGTGACGAATTACCTCTATAATATTTTAGTTAGGGCACCACTGTAAAAACTGTTTAAGCTTATCGCGCTGGGAGCGGGAAAATTAATAGCGCCGTTGTAATACGAGTCAACGATCTTCTACCTGTTACCTGAACGAGATCACCACTAACACCAAAAGTGCATGCATGGGGGACTACGATAAATCCTTACAATTTTTATGTATTTTGCACGATAAATATCTGTGTCAAATCAACACTTTTATAAAACATTTTAAATTAGATGAACCGAAGCAGAAAGCAAATAAACAAAGCAAAACAAAATATCAATACAGAATTTGTTGTAGGCTGCTAATTTTACGTAATGTATTCAAGCGAGAGTTTTCGTTACCCTTAAATGCATTTCTTGGCCAGCTGTACAGCAAGTCATTTAATGAGTTAAAATTCAGGCGTAGTTTAAAGAAGCTGCAACGAAAAACAAACTGGAAGACTATTAATCATCCTTCATAAAGATGATGAAAGTAAAACTCTTATTAATTATGTATCAAAATTGCATTCACGTTTATTAAAGTAATATTTAATCGCATAAAGTGACACTAGAGTGCACATGATTTCCAATTCAGAATAAATTTTCATTTTGCTGAAGGAGAAGAATTTCGCGTAAGTCGGTGTGACTTTTATTACGCAATTTGCGCTCCGTTCAAAGACATGAGCATCCATCAAAGCTGAAGTGTGCATGACAAACAAGCGCAAAGTGAACTGAAAGATACGCTATCAAGTTAAATTAATAACAAGCCTTATCGCAATTTCACTTATGATCTAACCGAAAACACTTTTGATAGCAGCGGGGTAAAAATAATATTTAGTTTAAATGACCGATGTTTCAACCTTCAGTGTTACTCCGGTTATTGTCTGTGCCACCAAGAATCACACAGATTCATCTTAGTCACAAATGGCTAGAGTAATAAATGGCCTTAGATTTATGAGAATGCCGCATAAAAGCCGAGAAAACCTAATTATTAATTTCAATGCTTAGAAAAGCACATTAAAGGAGTTTATTGAGTGAGACAAAAGTCTCCGTGATGCTTAAACAAATGTTTTCTGTCCTGCGTATTAAATAAGAACGTTCACTCAATTGTCTAATTTATCGCTGCTGACGTTTGATGAATGAAAGCTTTGCGGTTTGAGTAAAAGGTGTTGCTCATATAACAAATATGAGTTTGTCTCCTGCGTGACTTCGGTGTTTTATCAAATTTTGAATAGGAAGTCTATTATTTGATAGCATTTTGTAAGGAACGGTTATTCGAAGGAACGAATATTATATTTTTACTTGCCTTTCTTTAAATCTAATGAGCTAAGATAATAAGTTATCGCTTTAGAGTTAAGACATGGGAGGGGAAGAAGGGAGAGAGAGAAAAAAAAAACGGAACTCGTATGACTTAAGACGGCTTTCCTTGTCTGTTGATAGAATTATAAATCAAATGTCCTTCTCTCAGGCTGCAATCCAAATGTCCCCTAAAATATGAAGTTATATAAAAAGCTGTTTCAGAGGACATTTTTCTAGTGTTTCAAGAACATTAAAGCAATATTATAATGAAGATGTGGTCTTCTGTTGAGAAAAAGATAGATTTAAAGCACTGAAAATTTTAGAAGTAAAATAAGGGTTTGGAAGAAATATGAAAAATTTCAAAATCTACAAATACTGATTCTTTACATTTCAGTTTTATAACCTTATTCTGAAAGCTTTATTTTTCGTCTGAAAAGAGTTCATTAGCTTCAAACGATGTCATTTTTGGCAGTTCAGCATGTATCGTTAATAATCATGATTATATATATATCTTTCTCATAGATACTTTTTATTTGCATTGTTAAAAAATTATTAAACTAAATCAAATGATATTGAAGGCCTTTCGGATGTGCCTTCTGTACAAGAAAAGAATTACTTTGAAAGATTTAAAACGCTAAATATTATTTGAATTTACGCTAATAAAGACTGTTTAAAGAATTTTAATTCGAATGGAATCATTTAAGAGTTTCCAGACATAATGTGAATCCTACTATTAAGAAGAGAATAAAAAAATGATAATTATAGTATACTTACTACATATAAGGTTTGAAAAAACGGTTTCTGTTTTTACTTTGTTGGTTTTTTAATCAATTTCTGTTTGCGGAACTAAGGTAGAAAAAGCTATCAAAATATTTTTAACGCTGTTTGTGTGTAAAATGGGAAGTCTTTAAAACAAAGTATAACTTTTTATATGATTCCCGAAGAGCAAAAATTTGAGTTACAAAATATATACCATGCTGTGATTATTTAAAAAATTCCACATTTAAATAAGTAAAATTTACAGAGAAATTTTCAATAAATATTTTCAGGGGCTCATTTAGGAATTTAATTACGAACACTGTTTTATCTAGCATTATTTTGATTAAATAATTAGTCGATAAAAACTTGTCAGTCACTGTGTAATATGGAATCTTCCAATGTAGAAAATGAGTGGTAGAAAATGTCGAATATTTAAGTACTACTTGAACTGGTTTCAGAGATTAGTATAATTACAATTACAGCTTCTTTTGTGATATATTTTTTTTGTGAGTGTGTTCTCGTGTTATGAAGAGACGCGTAGTAATATCAACTAAACGTTATAAGTAATAACGTCCCTCCTTCCAACATGCCTTCATGGTGTAACGGTAGCACACTCAGCGCGTATTCGAGAGGTCCAAGGTCGAGTTTCGGCGAGGGCATTGCTCATTTTTTACGTTTCCAGCATCAAAACGCCTAATGATTCTATAGTGGCGACCGAACTAAAATGGTGTTAGACAATAATTTGTCACCACTAGGATTTGGCGATTGGGTCCCCTAATCCCTAGTCGCCATTTAAAAGGGGGAGTATATAAGGTATTTTCTTCCTCCTTCCAGCATGCCTTCGTGATATAACGGTAGCTCGCACTTGTCTATTTTCGTCTATAAATATGTATTCCTTTCGATATTAGCACTATTTTTTGTTACTGTAGAGCTTTCATCAGAAATGAAGGACTTTATTATTCTACCCTTCATTCGATATTTATACTTCAGAAATTAATTTTGTTCGTTAAAATTCTGCATGAATATTACTTCTCAAATTTTCATAAATGTGAGTTTAGCTTATTTTAATTTAAATCTTGTTGTTGGTTAGTGGCTGCGTCTCTCTCATGGATTTCCGCAGTTTGCTATTTAGGCTGCATATGTATGAACCGCTTTCTTTTACGACTTCTTGACGAGTTATGCTTTTAGAAGGTTCCTGTCTTTCCGTTTGCAGTCAATGATAATTCTTTTTATATATTTATCGAGTGGAAAGGTTTTCATATAACATGCTAATAATTCGACTGCATTTTGTATGTGGTTATGGTTATTATGCTATAAAATTTTTTGCACTTTTATTCTTGTTTCATTGGTTTCGCCGGTGCTTAATGTTTAGTTTTCTATGATATGAGAAAATATTTTCCCTTTATTTGAATCAGTTAATACCTATTATATTTTGGTATAATATAATTTATTTATTTTTCCTATAGTACTTTTTTCAAATATTTTTTTTTACTTTATTTTCATTGAGTTTTTTTATTATTCCTCAAGGCAATATTTTCAAGATTTCTTTTTCTTCGCTACATACTTCTAGTGTCTCGACTCTGTTCTACACGTAAGCACTTAAAATAATATATTCATTGAGATACGTGTGTCATAATGCACATGAAACTGGAATATAATAATAATAATAACTCAGCTCCTCTTTGTTAGTATAAAAAATAGCAAAAATCAGTATATTTATATAAAAATAAATTATGTAAAGAAATCAATAATTACAAAAACAGGCCAGTTTGAAATATATGTTGAGCAATTCTTTATTAATTTGCGATTATTATATTTTACCATTATTTCAGTAAGCTCAAAAACGAAAATTAAATTTAGACACTGTTCTGGTGAATAAAAATTGAGTCCCAGGAGCAGGAAACTACTCCTTCTGAGGAAGCGAGCAAAGAAAGCAATCTTCTATAGTATGCATGCTATGATAAAAATTCAACCCCAGGTTCTATGAATAAATAATGACTTTTACTAACAATGTTCTACGTCCTGTATCTTGGATATTCGAAAAACTATCTGCCTCTGTAATAATTAATAAGGCTTGATATTTAAGAACTGTTTTGCCTACAGTTTTTCCTCGGCAGACAGCACTACACCACGTTAGATGATAAGTCGGTGTCATTGTTCGTCAAACTGTTATCAACCACGACGAAATAAATCCCTCTTCTTATTTTCAGAGATATATATGCGGTAGGGGAGTTAGAGGGACTGTTGAAAAATTGAGAAGTAGATTGAATATTTCTTGGAGCTTCTTTCACTTTAATTAAAATAAATTTAAAAATAAAGCTTCTGTGCCGTCAGTGACAATATTTTACAAATGATAATTACCATTTGAAATATATTCGTTTTTTGTGCTGCGGCATTACTGTAAATAAAGCTTAGTAAAGTCAAAGGATTAAATATTTGGATATCACGAATGCATTACCACAGGCTTTAGCACACACAGAAGGTTGAATATGGTTAAAACCGGTAATTAATTAGATGTCGTCAAAAATATCAATCTATTTATGATTATATAAAACTGCAATAGTGATAGCATTCTCTCTCAACATATTTAGCATGAAGTATGTTCAATATCAACTATTAACTGTGGACATATAACATACGGAAATGTTGCACACAGAAGGCTTATTAAAAGTGTAATTACAGCATAGCATGATGTGAGAAAACCTCGTTGTTCCAAGTTACATGATAGATAGGTCATAAACACAATGTTCTTGGCAATCTGAAATGAATATTTTGCTTCAAAGGAAATATGCGAGAGAAATATTTGAAAGAGTTTCACTTTAAATTCGTGAGCTGCAATTTTCCAGAGGTGCACATTTGTGTGTTAAGAGAACCACAATTTGAAAAAGTGAAACTTTTTCTGGAATATTTTGATCGAAAGTTGCTAGAGAAATTTATTACTGCGTATAACAGATTAAGCTCGGAATTTTATAGATTAAATTGAAATTATTACCAAAGTAAATTTATCAAACCATGTTAGGCTGCTAGTATGAAATTATGACGTATTTCTAATTTTGTCTTCTGGTACTGAACAGGAGAAAAAGCTTAAAAAGGACAGATAAAACAATACTGAAACATTTCTATGTTTTATTAATAGTTCATTTCAATGAAACAAAAGTTTACTTAAGTTCATGAAATAATTATGCACAAAAATTAAACATTATGATATAAAAATTCACAAAATAAGAGTTATATCCTATTTAATGCAACATAACTTAGAAATATAACATAACTCAGAAATATAAATGCTCCTTTAAGCGCCGAAGATTTCGCATGAATATATAGGACTATTAAGCCGAGGACAAACAAATATAAACTGGCTATTTGATAAACTTTATTAAATAGCTTAAACGAAATGAAAAGAGATTAAGATTAATTATTTCGAAACTTTCCTTTGCGTTTTAACTAACGCCATCTAGTGATAGCTTTAACCTAGGTCTAACTTATTTTAATCTTATCTACTGTAAATGCTTACTTATTGTATTCATGTATTGAATTTTCAATCATGCTAAATAAATGGGGAAAATTTGTTGATAACAAAAAAGTTAATGAGTGATATTTTCAAAATATTCCTTTTGCTTAGTTTGAAAAATATTATCCTTAGATCAAGATATCAGTAGTTGTTTTTATTGAGCTATATATAACATTTTCAATTTTTCATCGACCCCGCTGAGTTTAGTAGCAATTTAACAAGTTACCAAAAAATTGGCCGGTTGTCTTATCGTAGATACACGTGTAGCATGCAATACAGAAAAATGGAATCCCCTGTTATTTTAGACCAAGGGGCTTTGAATATTTAAAATTTTTGTTTTCCCGCACTCGTTTCTGACGGCTTTGTAGTAGAGCTTTGACGGATTACCGCCAAGTTCCGGCCAAACTCCCCGCACATGAATTTTGAATACAGTACCCGACGTTGCAGCGTTTTATTTATTTGTCATAATTTCGTCGTCAACAATATATTTTTCTGACGGTCACCAGACTTATTGAAATAGTGGCGCCATCTATGAATAATGGATATACTTAAAAGAGTAGCTGAATGTCCTTTAATGAAAAACGAAAATATATGTTATACTAAAAACACATCAAGTTAAAAAGAAATTCCGTTGGATCAGATTTTTTCGAACTATGAAGCACATATTAAAATTTCTGAAATTTATAATAGGTACTGTTATTTAGTTGATTTAGTTTGATTTGTATTAATAAAGATTATATTCTTTTTATTTTGTTACAAAGCTGCAGTTTGAAAGAGAAATTTTTCGAAAGCTATTTTTCTTGTAAAATACCCCCGAAAATCAATCAGTATGCAAGCGCATTCCCCCTACCTTAGTTTTTTAGAAGAAATTTTTATTAATGAAAAGAAAGTTCTCAAAATACATTTTGCTATTCAAGTCAAATAACATTTCTGTATTTTAAAATAAAAACATTAATTCAGTGGCATAAAATAAAAACTGTGCACTTTCAACTGTCTTAACTATTTATTTATAAGCATAGAATGTTAGATATTATACAAAGGCGCAATACTAACATATTTCTGTCTTTAAATACACACAAACTGTTGCCATTCTCAAGTTACTAAATACTAAATGTTAAATACTACCATTTACAAGTTACTAAATATTAAATTAAATGTTACATCTTTTTTTTAAGAGTTGAAAACTGTTTTAAAGAATTCAAAAGTTCAGTGCAAATCCCTAGCCGGTTTCTAATCACTTCTAGTTCTTTTATCTCACTGTCCCTTGTTTCCGAGTTAGCGGAGTTTTTATAAGGCCTTGTACTCTTGCCTATCATAAACTGAGCTCGGCGTTAGAAGACTTTTAGTAAATAACCATTAAGTCTCAAATTGCTACAAAGTCAGAAGGGCGTAAAGAGCTCTTTAGTAACTCAAATAAAATTCACAGATGGCACCATACGTTAGTGTAACGGCTTCTCAGGTTAACTATCGCGCAAGCTGTCTGTGATTCGAAAAGTCGGCATAAACAAGCTTAATTGCCAGAATAGCTCAACGCCACAGAATTCGAATCGTTAGATAATCAAAGTTAGCAGCGTGGCTTTCAGGCAGGCAGAACACGTTTTGGATTCACTTTCCAAAACCTTCTTTTAAATTTTAACTTCTTCTTACCACATTTGGATATATGCATGCTAGCCAATTTGTATTCTGGCAAGAAAGTGTGAGTTGAAAGCAACAGCGATAGGAAAGCTGCTTAAACGTAAAATAACTGTTAAGTAAATTAAACAAATCCCCTCAACTTGATCTTCTAAACTTTGCTGAGAAGATTTGGGATCATGAAATTTACATCCGTTTTCTGTGCTATAACTCCTTTTTCTATTTTTCTCCTATTTTTTCCAGAAGCTGTACTATTTTCTTTAGTGTCTTTAATGTCTTTTCTATTTCTTCTAAATACTTCTACTTCTGAACTTAGTATATATGATCTGAGCGTCTTATATACTTCCACAACTGCTGGTTTGCAGTGATTATCTTGATTTACCCTAATATAATGTCCTTTGCCTAACGTTGGTAACGTTTTTGTATGACTATCATAATATGATTTCTGCTTAGTTTTTCCTTGGTTGAATTTTTCTTTTACATTTTTCACAACTTGAGGTTTTAATAGTTCTTCTGCTACAGGAAGAATTGTTCTTGTTCTTCTACTCATAAGGGTCATTGAGCTGGTGATCATAACGTCTCATTAGTTGGAGTGTTCCTATTAGCTAACAACGATAAGTAAGGATTAACATGATCTGCTTGGGCTTTCTTCAGCAATTTCTTTGCCGTTTGTATTGAACGCTCTGCTAATCCATTCAATTGCGAATGGTGTGGAATTGTGGTTATATGTTTAAATTGGTATTTTTTGGGAAATTCTGCAAATTTTTACTTACAGATTGAGGTCATTGTTAGACATCATTATCGGTGGTATGCAATACCTTGTAAAATGAGATTTCATATAACGAATCATGACTGACATCGAGTATCCGGTAATTCGGAGTTTTCAAATATGTTGAAATAATAATCTACAGTTAGTAAGTATACGTGTTTGTTAATCTCAAACAAATCTATTCCAACTTTATTCCAGGGTAAATTATTAATTTCATGTGGGAATATAAGTTTCTTTAAGTTTCGATTCTGATATTCATTACATATAAGACATTTTGAAATTTTATCTTCTATCTGCTTTTCATAAGTGTCCAAAACAAAATACGTCTAGCTTTTTTCTATACCAAAGTGAGCCTCACGTATTAAATGTAACATCTGTTTTTGGGCAGATGAAGGAATAAATATTCTTCCTTCTTTGAAAAATAAAACATTCTATTGTCACCTCGAGATGAATCACCAACACCAAAATACTTTAACTTGAAATTCTAGCCGACATTTCCTTTCTGGCGAGTCACCCAGAATATATTTCTTTGAACACTGTAATGTAGCATCATATTCACTTTCTCTCTTTAATTCCAAAATTTTGTTATTACACGCTAGAATAAGCATACAAATTTCATATATGTTCATCGTTATTTTCTTCTTTTCTATCAAAATGCGCTCTGTTTAAAGTGCCTGCTATGAATAAGTCTTTCCCTTTTAGTAACGTACATCTAGAGCATACTTTTGTAAATTAAACAGCAATTTTTGTAATCGCTGAGGCGCATTAAAAAGAGATTTCTTAATTATGCTTTTTAATTGTTGATGATCAGTTTCAATTATAAAAAGTTTGCCTTATGATGAAATTTAAAACTTATATTTTGCCTATATTGCCTATATTGATGAATTTTCCCTATATTGCCTATATTGATTAATTTTGCCTACACTGATGAAAAGCTGGAAGCATAAGCAATTCATTGGTTGATTTTCTCGCAGTAAAAAAGCGCTTAATCCTTCAGAACCTGTATCCCTTGAAAGAGTTTCTTCCTTATTAATGTCACAGAAATTTAATACAGGTGCCTTTACAAACAGTTTTTAAGCATTTCTTAATATTGCACTAATAGCAATTAATTCAGACATAAATTTGGCCAAGTAATTAATCACGCCAAAAAAATCTTTGTAGAGAAGACACTTCTTTAGTTTATGTCATTTTATCAATTGCTTCCACTTTAGAGAAATCAGACTTTAATACTTGTTTACTTAACAAGAGCTTTTATAATTCACTCGATTAACTTTTATTTTACACTTATTCTTATTGAACTTCAGATTATTTTCTCGTTCTATCTGTGGAGTAATTTTTGAAATCATAGGTCATGTTCATTTTCATTAAATCTCCATATTAAAATATCGTCTATAATACATTCAGCTTGTTCTGTATCTTCTATTATTTGGTTTAATTTTCTTTGACAAATTTTTGGAGCCGAACATATGCCAAATAGTCATCTTTTAAATTTATATCTACCGAAGGGTGTATTGAATATACATAAATTACTATTTTCTTTATAAGCTATTTATACTTATATTTATAAGCTGGATTTGCCAAAAGGCACTATTAGCATCTAAAACAGAAAATATTTTTGCTCTTGGCATTTTGGTGACAACTTTATCTACGGTTAACATTGGATAATGTTCTCGTTTTATCACCTTATTTAAATTTCTAGGACCTAAGTATATCCTTAAGGTGTTAGCTTTGACGGTTGACCATTGAATTTACACATTCAGCAGGTTCTCTTTCTTTCAAAATGGACATTTAAATTTTGCCTTCATTGTAGTTCGGTCTTCACTTTATCTCATAAAACTTTGGATATTTTCTTGGAGGATGAATTTTTTGCATTACTTCTTGTTTTAACTGCCTCTTGTTTTCACTTCCTTTTAAACAGCCTAAGTCTCAAACACAATTTTGTATTCCTCCAGTAAGTCTTCAGTATAAACAGACATTACCTTTGAAAATAAACCTATTTGCATGACATGAATTTAATCCTAATATAGAAGAAAGATACTTCTTTATTAGTAACTTGGAAGTCTACAACATAATTATTTTTATATTATTAGCAGTTAAGTACTATTTTTCCAATGGTATCCATTTTATTCAAGAAGAATGTAATTAATCTTTTAATTTCAGTCTTCTGTATAATATCATCCAGTATTTTCTCTTAGCTAGTAGAAATAACATTGCATATTGCTCCGGTATCTAACTGCAAATTAAGCTTATTTTTACTTACATTAACATCAACAGTCCATATCTCTTCTTTGTTATCCCAACTAAGGCTTAATGTACGTACCTCGTACCTACATAAAATTCTAATCCCTATCAGATCTATTGATTTAGTAATTTAATTTGTTTTCTATTTTGCTTGAACAGATGGCTTCAATTTTTTATTTTATAGCTTTTACACTGCTTTTCAAAGTGATCTGCCGTTTTAGATTTATGATAGATCTTTCCATATGCAGGACACTTTCGATATTCATGAGGTGTTCCACATTTAACTTTGGTCGCTTGTTCCTTAACATTTATGTCTTTGGATATATTATTATAACTTTTATTTAGTTTCTTTTGCACTACGTTTATTAAAAGTATCTTCAGCTTTTATTATTTTCATTTGATGTGCCCTTTTTTTCTGAAGATCTGCATATATGAAGAGCTTTTCTAATGTTAATTCTGTTTCTTGCAATGATCTTGCTCTCACTACATCGTCTCTAATACCACAAACAGTTTTATCCTTTTTCAGACTATCTGTTAATTGTGCAAACTCACATATTCTACTTCATTTCAAAGATCACTTACATATTTGTCTATGGTTTCGGACGGTTTTTGATTTCTAGTAAAAAATAACTGTCTTCCATGTGTAATCTTTTTAAGTGTACAATATTCCGTAAATTTTACATTGATTTCATTTAATTTCTTTACCTTCTCCTACAGAAAATACACTGCATATTTGAAGACCACGATTCCTATTACATGAAGAAATACATTAACTCCTACCTTCTCTTCTTTGTTATATAATCCACTGGCTACTTCATAAATTTCGAACGACTGTAGTTGTCTTTGCAAGTTTGAAGCAATATTTCCGTCAAATTTCTAGGATCTGGCGGCTTTAAACTTTTCATTTTGAAACGCTCCTGACACCATGTTAAATAAAGAGTATGCACTTTCAGTTGTCTAAACTATTTGTTTGTTAACATAAAACATTAAATATGATACATACTAACATACTTCTGTTTTTACATACATATAAATTGTTGCCATATTCATAAAAATATTAAATTTTTATTTGCTTCCATTTACAAGTTACTAAATACTAAATGTTAGAACTGGCTAATACTATTTACAACCTCATAGATGAAAGCTCAGTTATAGTTACATGCAAAAAAATCAAACTTCCATTGCTATTTTTTTCTTTGCTTTTCTAAATTAAAAATATTAATAACAGTATCAGCTTGGTCTCTTTGTTGTTTTACTGTCTAAGTACTAAATGATGTCTAAATACTAAATGACGAGAAGATAGAAGGAGAAGAGTTTAAATTCTCATCTTATGGGCTTGTAAATGCGAAAAAAAAGTAAAAATGCAAATTCAATTATCTCCTTAACTACAGAGCTGTAGTTAAGGTGATAATTTAAATATGCTTAATTTTCGCTCTTAAATGCATCGTACTGAAAGCTATACTCTCAAAATCAGACGGTGCACTAAACAATTTTGATCCTACACTGGGGTGCAAAACTTAAGCAACAATGTAAAAATTGAGCAGATAGCCACGAAATTGCAGAAAAGGAGGTCTGGAAATCAGTACAATGAACACGTAAGTCAGTAGAAACGCCATGCGTATGCAAATATCAGGAATGTAACGTCAGAGGCGACGTGAGCGCACACAAAACGCGTGATGTCGGCGCGCGCAGCTCAACAGTAGAATGGAAGGAAGGACGGAGACGCAATTCAACATATTCGCTGCAAGCGCCAGTGAGTCAGTTCGTGAAATATGGTTAGAAGAAATCACGTGGACGATTTCACACGTGGAAGAATGATCGGAAAGCTGGAGGAGGGGCGTACTGTCACCAGTGTAGCTGCAGAGTTCAGAATCAACAAAAGTGTCGTTTCGCGCCCTTGGAAAGCATTCCAAACCACAGGTACAGCTGTTAGAAAGGTTGGTGGTGGCCGCCCGAGGACGACATCTGCAGGGGATGACCGATATATCGTCCTGCAGGCGAAAAGAGGCCGACAGCAGTCAGCAAGCGCCATTGCTCAGCAATTCTGTACAGCAACGGGGCCACAAATATCGCGGTTTACTGTGGCCAGACGCGTTCACAAAGGGGCCCTATTCGCCCGCCGTCCTGAACGCTGCCTCCCGTTGAAAGTTGGCCACCGACGCCACCGTTTACAGTGGTGCAGAGAGCACAAAAACTGGACAACTGATCAATGGAGCCGTGTCGTCTTTACGGATGAGAGTCGGTTCAGTACCAGAAGCGATTCTCAGCGCGTTTTGATTTGAAGAGAGGTCGGGACCCGGTTTTACCCCAGTAACATCAAGGAAAGACACCGTAAGGGTGGTCCTGGAGTTCTTGTCTGGGAAGACATTATGCTGAACGGGCGAACTGAGCTCCACGTTTTCGACAGAGGGTCTGTAACCGGGGATCGCTATTGTGAGGAGGCACTCCTTCTCCATGTGCGTCTGTTCCGAGGTGCCATTGGCCCAGACTTAATTTTTATGGATGACAATGCACGGCCACATGGGACTCTTGCTGTTGAGGAGGTACTGGAAAGTGAAGATATCACTCGAATGGATTGGCCAGCGTACTCCCCAGATTTAAATCCCATCGAACATGTGTGGGATGCTTTGGGGAGACGCATTGCAGCACGCTCACATCCTCCGGAGAACACCCAACAACTCAAACAGATGCTGATTGAGAAATGGGCACTCCTACCGCAAGAAATGTTACACCAGCTGGTTCTGAGTATGCGAAGACGGTTCCTTAATATGGGATATGCCCTCCCCTCACTGCAATGGTTGCAGTGAGGGGAGGGTATATCCCATATTAAGGAACATCTGCTTGTTGTTCTTCCTCTTGGATAGACAATCATGAGTCACGATACTATGCGTTCAATAAAGCTTGTTTTTGTTTGATTCCATACCGTATGCATTGTATTTCTTTTTCAGCTCCGATGCTTTCGTCATCCTTTACGTACATAATACTTTCCTTCATTAATTTTGCACTTCATATCTCTCATTTGATTTCTCTTGGATGACAAAAAACCCTAATGTTGCTTAAGTTTTGCACACCAGAGTATTTGCTGTTCTTGTGACTCATCTCATTTGTCTGACAGTAACATCGGAACAAGTCCGCGAATTTTATCGTGGCGTGGAACGCAGGACTGCGTTGGCATGGACCTTGGGTAAGTGACAATATGACTTCTCTCAACTTTGTCCCAAGTTTAAAAGAGAATCTCTCAGGACCAACAAACCACAAATGAAAAGGACTTTTGCACTCCCGGTGTAATTTAAGTGCCCCTCTGCCGCAAAGTCACTATTACATGTGTTGTGGTAGAAAAAAATAAAATGAAACAAAAATATCTTAAGTTTATTCCACTTGGTGCTTAGGAAAAATATCAGCCTGATGTGTCCTAGCGATTTCTTCAACCTTTGGACATGTCTGAAAGGCAAACTCTAATTTTTTCGTCAATATATTGAAGAATTTCTTTCGTTTTAGCCTTAATTGTGGTGAGGGCAGAAAATTCTAATTTGCGTAAATATGATATCGAAATTGTAGTAAAATGTTCAAAGCTTTTGTAGATATTGACACATTTTTCAGAGAAATCCAAAAAGCTTCAACAAGCTTATGTTTACAAACTTAATTCTTTCGAGTGAAAATTTAATGTCTTAGAAGAGTAATCACCTTTCTTTCTCATTTTCGAATCAAGAAACCCGCCTTTGATTCCCCTAAGTTTGGAAATTTTCTAGCCTTAACTTCGAGTAGAGGAATTTTATTCCATAACCTCGGAGGAAACGTTGTTTTGCTCTTTCTGTTGTCAAGGCTTTCGTCCAATATGGCGAACGAGTGCACGGTGCTAACGTAGTAGTATTTATTTTATTCCGAATTATTTGTTATTTGCTTGAATTTTATATGAATCACAGGTTCCTGCGGTTAATTTCACAATTAACCAATTAATTACGAAATTAATTGCAGGAAAGTGGGATTCATGAATTATCTTTTAATGCACAATTTATTTGATTATGGCAAAGTACGCGATGACTATCCTAATTTCTTTCCTTCCCTTTTTTAAGTATGTTGATTTATAAACTGCAGAACATCACACATTACGTTTTAATTTATTTAATAAAAATATTTGCATAAATATTATTTAAAAATATTTGCATAGTTTATAAGACGTACCCTAAAATCCTTAATGTATGATTATTTCAGGATATTTTTATTTGAGTAATAGAACGAAAAGGTGGGTGAGAAGTTGTGGGGTTTTACTTATTTAGTTCTAAAGTTCTAACTTAGAACCCCACGAACACTGACAAGAGAATAATCGCTTAAGTGTGTGAACAGAACACGTAAGACTTAAAGAGGGTTACAAGCCTTTATTTTTCAGTATATTTACAATGAGTTCCTACTTGGAACTTTACACAAAGCCTCCACTCGGGCTTGAACTTAAAATAATAATAATTTAAACTAAACTAGCTTAACTAAGCTATTTGAAAGGTATAGCCTATCAGAATCTAACTAGTTGGCCCCTAAGTATTAATTAAATCGGCGAAGCCAAGCAAGGGCCTAAGGTATGGCCGAACGAAGCAATAGCCAAAAGGCAAACGCGCGCTAGTCAGGGAATCAGACTCTCTCTCTCGAAGTCGGTGAAGTATCGACTTAAATAGTACTCTTTCTCATTTGCATTAACTGCGTTTCTGAATTTACATTCTGGCAGGAAATTGCAGCTGAAATTAGAATAAGCTAGGACAGATACAAAACTTAAAATAACTGTTAATAAACTTAGGATAAACCTTACAAAGTAAAGCTATATGTAGTTATGTCGGTGTGGCCGTTAGTTGCTATCCCAGGTCATACAAGTAAGCCTTTTCTTCTGTAATTGTCTCTTTCGACGACACCTGTCGCGTGATAACGTGTCCCTGGCTCTCTCCATCTCATTCTTCTTCAGGAATCGTTCTGCATATGAAATCGAGACTCATCCGTAAAGAGAACGTGGTCTCACTGCTCTGATGTCCAACTACGATGTTCACGAGCCCAATTCAGCCTGGCTGTGACATATGATGGGGACAAAGGAACAAAAATCACAGACCATGGGGCGTACAGTCCACTTTTGTGCTGTCGATGCGACACAGTTTGACAGGAAATTTGATGTCCTGCAGCAGCAGAGAGATGCGACTCTAGCTGTAGTGCTGTTAGTGATCTACAGCGTCTTGCATATAGCAAAAGGAAGTGATCGGCTGTAGTTGTGGTAATCCTCTGGCGTGCAGACCCACGTCTTCTACAGGGAATATGATCTCTTTGGTAACGATTCCACAGTCTGTTGATGACACTACGATGCACATTCAGCTCCCTCTCAACAGAGGATTGTCTTGCAGCAGCTTGCAAGGTGCCGGCAGCTCTCCAACGCATTTAATCATTAAATGGAGTCTTCTGCTCCTACTTTGCCTATCTCGGATTACAAGGAACTATCATTGCTTGCAAACTGACGCATAGGTCCGGCATGTCCGTTTTTAAGGAGTTGTGCTATGGCTGTAGGATTTTGATTTTTTCTAATTTTGGTTGTCTGTTTGCAATCGGCGATTCATCTACAAAAGATAACAAGACTTCCAAGATTCGAAATCGAAGGAAATAAAATAAAAATAATTAACTTCCTAAAACACGTGTGAATTATCATTGATAAAAAGCTTAAATTTATAGACCATCTACACTATTTTGAAAGCAAGAACTTCAAAATCATAACCAATCTGAAGCGAATGAATGGAATAGAATGGGGAATGAACAAACCAGTCCCAAAACTCATCTACCGTATAGTACGTAATTGTGAAGATTGTCCTATACGGGGCAGCCATATGTTTAGAAACGACGACAAAAAGAAAGCAAAAAACGCTTCATGGAAACCAGCCGCCCTTTCTTCTCAACTTCACAGGAAGCTGCAGAACAACATCAAATGCAGCGCTCTACAAATCGCTAACAATATATCATCTTTTATACAGGCTGAACAAGAATTCCACAAGACAACAGTAGTATTTATTACAACTGTTTGTTCTAAAATACTGTAAAAAATATTATGTTTTATAAAATAACACAGTGAGTTAGTTGAGTTAGTTATTATTACGAGAATTTAGTAGTGTCTGCGGTCTCAGTTTCCGACACTGAAGTTTATTTATTTATTTATTGTTTACTTGTTTTTTGTTAGAGAAATGTTACATATTCTGCAATCATTCAGTATCCTAATGCGTTGACATGAGTTAAAATATGGCACAGTAGGCAAAATAGTATTAAACCATAAAAGCACAGTGCCGCGACAGTATGGTAATTCAGTGGTCTTTGTAGTACAGTAAAAGTTACGCAGAGTTTCAGTTAATTGTCACTTCAGAAAAGTACAATTGTCAGCCTGGGTATATAATTTTAATATCACTATTCCGTATTATAGCAAGCTGGTACTTAATTTCTGTTCTATTTCATAAAAAAGCTACAGTTCCATTGTATAAAATTATAGATATGTGTTTCAATGCGTATAATGCGCTGTTGACGTTTAATGTTAAGCTGTATAACAACATAATCCTTTGATGTTGTACCTAAGCTAATAATGCAATGCACTTTACAGCATGAGTTTACAGTTAACTGATTTCTCTTTCCATGAGAAAAAGCCAAGACGTTCGTTTAGCTCATAAAGGGTATCTTCAGGGCAATTGAACAATGGAGGTCCTCTTGAACTGTTGACCGGAAATGGAAATTTCAAATGGGTTTTGAATTTGATCTAACGGTGTTTATTGTACTCGTTAAAGAGCAGGAAAAATAAGGAGATGAAGATGATTTGAGACTTGCTATTGTCCTGACGTTTTACAATTTCAAAGACTATTTTTTTCTGTAAAATCTATGTTATTCTCTAAATATGTAGTATTTCCCTTCACTGTTAAATTTTATTAAAAAATACAAAAAAGATACACATGCTTTTACTTCATCTGGGAGTTTTCGCTCCCATCGAATTACTATCTACTTCAGAAAAGGCCGACGGCATTACAGCGGCAAATGTATAGCGAATGTCTCAAAAGTCAAACTCATAACTAAAATAATATACTGATGCAACACTTTGAAAATTTATCAAAATAATTTGGATCTGCTAATTTTAACTATTCATGAATGTAATCCTTTACGAAAACAAAATTTCACTTTATAAAATCCTCATTTGATATAGAAAGTGAAAATGAATTAAACATTTGCCATTAGAGTACTTACGGAAAATCCCGTCGACCACAAGAGACGGCGCCAATCGCGCCAAACAAAAAAAAAAAAAAAAAAAAAAAAAAAAAAAAAAAAAAAAAAGCACCAAAAAAAAAAAAAAAAAAAAAAAAAAAAAAAAAACTAAATACAAGAAGAAACGTTCTATTCTTATTTTTCTTTCACATTTATTATACTATCATTTATTTATATTTAATTTTTAATTAAAAATGTCCGTTATTTTAGCCATAATATCGCCATATCGTGACCATTAACACATCTTTTTGAGGCCGGTAAGATTCCATAACTTTGGAAATATTCAACATCATGCTCTTTTGCAACAGGCAGGTCACAAATTTTAATTTTTTTTTTTCGAAAATGCGCGATAGAGGGAAAAAAAGGAGTCTTTGCTCAAGAATAATAACTAACACGCGTAATCAAGGTTACATCAAACCTAGCATGTTTGAAGACGACTTTTTTTTTGGCGAAAAATCGTGTAGTTTGGAGTCTTTTCTCTAATAGGCAAAAATGGTCGACGGGTTTTTACGTAAGTACCTACATTAGATTTGTACAGGTAATGAGTAAATTTGGTCTCTGCAAGTACATTTTGCTTCTGAAATTTTTATATTTTTAAAGCAATATTTGAAAATTTTTAAACATGTAGAATGAAGATGGCGAGCTTGGAAGGAAGCTACTCGGTATGGTGTGCCGAAAAAATGTCACTCGGAAAAAAGGGAAACGGAAAGAAACCCCCCGGAAAATAAGGAACGGAAAAAATATCACCCGGAAAATAAGGAGCGGAAAAAAGGAACTCTAAAATCTCGCCAAATAATTTTGCCAATCGGAGTTGGGGAAACCTGCCAAATTCTAATTTAACCGGCAGGGTTATAGTGGGCTCTCTTGAGGGAGGTTTTAAGGGTAAGACGTTGAGCTAGCTGCAGCCGAGAAAGGTCATTTCCATAACAGGTTTTAATATTCTTATCACAAACTGTGACTAAATTTCATCTACAACGGTTTGTTATAATACTGCTTCTAACGCTCAGTTATGCGACAATGTTTCACCCCTGAACCACAGCTTAAGGCTATAACTACATGGGGTACGAGGAGAACAATCACTAATGACGATGACCCGCTGGTCAACCCTCTATTTTTACCATCGGAAGCTCAAAGAAAAAAGCTCTAATCTGTTCTTTATATATCTATAAAGGAGTCTTTTCTCAGTTGAATTATCAAAATAAGATCTATAGTACTTTCACACTTACTATGGGGCTTGCATTTTTACAAGATTGAGCAGAAAGTTAGCATTAAAGTTTTTTTTTTTTTTTTTCAATTTTTTTCAAAGGATCGTATTATGCAAGATAAACAGCTCTGTTAGTAAAGTAAAGCAGTTCTATCAAAGGCTTTTTAACATTATGTTAGTAACGGTGGTATAAAACAAGAATTTTCAAGCTGTTCTAAACAAAAATTTTCATTAAATGCTGAGTAATAAAACATGTGTAAATTATAAATGCATATTAAGCCAAATGTAGCTTATAGGATATTAAATAAATGTACTTGAAAAGCAAACGTATTTCACATGCTATTGTTGACAATTTTTAAAAATAAACTTTTTAATTTTTACATAATAATTCTGTAAGATTTTTTTCATAAATTTTGCTCATTGAATTAATTTCTACTCTTTTTTTATATTTCCCGTGATTCTGGCTTATTTCTTCTCACTTTACCTAAAGAAAAAGAACCTATTGCTGATAGTAAAATATTTTCCTTTATTTTGGAATGCCAACATACTGGTAAACAGAAACAGCTTTTAAAATGTAAATTTAGTATTATAAAGTTTACCTAAAATTAGACAATTCATAAAATAAGATCCAGCTGAAAAACAAAGATTGGAACAAATTTAAAACGTGGCACATTCAAATAAATATTGCAAATGCTTTGTAACAACTGTACTGCCCCGAAATGCCAAACTACTTATACAAATTTCTACGATATCGCTACTTTATTTATTCACATGTGATTAATCGTCAGATCTCGTGCGAGATCTTATTACTTACATATCAGAACCCTTTTCATTTCCGGGAGCGATCATGACACATCTGTCGCTCCGGAGTAGAGCAAGTTTCGTGCAGAATGCGGGAAAAAAATCGTCCCATTGTGTGCCTGTTCTTTTGGCAAAATCACGTGAGTTTCCAATTTGTAAATCTTCTCAGCGTAATCTGGTTTCTTGTTTGTATACTTGGCACTGATGAAGATGAATTTATTCATTTTTCCTCTGCAGAATAGATTTTTGGTTTTGCTTGTTCTGGGTAGCTTTCGTCAGCTTCGCTTTCGCTTTATCCCTTTGACTGACAACAATATCATCCGCAGCGATGATAAGTGACCTTGATTGCCGTGCTTCGGAAATTCAGTTGCATAATTACAAAACAATTTCACGGAGTTTAACTGAAACGTAAAAAATATGTATGTTATTGGTATTTAACATACATATAAATTAAATAATTGCAAATGAGATGCCATTTAAAGTAAGAAGTCACAGTAATGGATGTCACTTCCTCAAACCCCCAGACAAGTCAGGCTTCGTGACAAATATAATCAATCAGACTATAGTTAGAACTGCAGGAAAGAGCAGAAAATACAATATTTCGGAAATTTACTTATTTTAGATGCTGAATTACAGTTTTAAATAACTGACAAATTATGAATTGCATATTTTCCATTACGACTTTATTAATGAACTTTTAATAGAGAAAAGTTTTGTGATATCATAACTATTCCAAAATTAAAACGTTTAAAAATAATTGTGCATTCAATCTACAAGTTATCTTTAGGCGTTATAAAATGCTTTAGGCTTACGAAATAGGAAATACAACAAAAATGAGACACCCCTAGACAGCACTCGAACTCTAGAGCTACCGCTTGCTAACCGAAAACAACAGTTACATCACAAAGACACGCAACGAGGAAGAAGCAATTCTTTATAAAATAAATAGAAATTCATTTTCTTGTCATAGGCAGCAGCTTTTATAATATCATTTAAATCTTTACACAAATAATAGAGTGAAAATGAGTAGAAAATGTATTTTTTTATCATAATGACACGGAAATGAAATTTATTTTGATTCAGAGGTAAAGACTTGTTGCGAAACTTAAGTTCTCTAGATTTGATTATGTTCCTTGAGTATACGAGTTTTGTTCTTCACTGCCAGTAGTAACTATAGGTACTATATCCATGCTTTATATGCTTTATTTTATTTAAAGAACTATACTACTATATTGATATATGCTTTTTTATTGCTTTATATTATTTCTTCTTACATATAGTTAATTTATTATTTCTTCTGTTCGGCTAATTTCGATTCACTCATTCAATTAGTAAACAAACAGATGAATTTGCTTTATTTCTTCTTACTCGGCATTAATAAGTAAAAAGATGAACAAAAATTTGTGAAATTATGAAGCATATTAGAGAAAACACTTCTAACTTTTATTATATGCCATCTATTGATTTCAATTCATTAATTCGTCATACATCATATATTAACGAAAGCAATTATCCTTTTTTATTACATGTGTAAAGAACTAATGTTCAATACCTTAATTTGTTAAAGCTTCCTTTGTTAGCTAAAGCAATTACTCTTCCCCCCCATTCTGCTTATACTGTGCAATTAATGTCTACTGGCAAACAATAGAAATTTACTAATCATTTATTCCATTACTAATAGTAAGAATTAATTTGTTCGGATGCTTAATAAAGTTAGATAAAAGAAGCCTTTGATAAATTTATCGGATTCACTAAAATCCCTGATAATGAGAAATGTATTAACGAAAACAGTTGATTAATCATTGATAATTACAACAAACGTAAACAAATTCTAGAAAAGATATATTTATTTTAGTTATGAAAATAACAATATATCATAGATTTAGGATTCCATTTATGTCACTATGGAGCAAGAAATTCTGCGTTATATAAAATGTTAAGGCATTCTATTCAATGCTGCACTTACTAGAAGCGAGATGGATCAGGTTACAGAGCACTGGCAATTAGACCTCTATTCAAAGGCCAGAGAACGGCTAGCCTGCATGGGACTTTTGTGGCTTTCCCGACCTGTAAAATAAATGTGAGTCAGTTTTCCTCAGAAAGCTATTCTCGAAAGATTATTCCTTTAAGCAGATAGTCGCATGTTTCTTTAATCGGATTTTGAATGAGCTATTCATATTTAACTATTTCACATAACATATCAACTATTTATACTTAATGAACTATTCAATACTAGATCTCGCATTAAAATTCTGGCATTCCATACAGTACCTAAATTTGAAATGCCGGTATTATATATACTATGACATTCCTTTGTTACTCATGTACGTATTTTTTTCTTGACTTTAAGTTTTCATGTCTAGCTTCTAGTGTTAATAAACTTGCAATATCTATAATATTTTGCATAGTGTGTGTAGTATTCTGTAGTATTCTTTATCATATAAGAAAAAACTGGGGTAGGTACAGATACCAAACGATTCTTCTTGAATACAAAAGACGTAAACTTGCGGTATCAGTGAATATTTACAACAACCGTTCCCAAAGAGTGGTGCAGCACCCTTTTATTAATCAGAACACAGTTTTTTGACGGTTTGCGAAAGTCCACACCTCATTAGATAAATGCAGTACTTACCTGTGTTTTTTAATTAATTTAAAATCATGAACTGCTTAAAATTACGCAAAAAACAACTTTATTTGTCGTAGGTTTTCAATAGGCTAAGTTAGGTTAAGTCAATTGAAGCACACGAGGACTATCTGTCTAACGGTAGAGATGTCTTCGTGGAGGAGTCTAAAAGAAAACTGGCTCGTATTCATGTCGCACATTAAAAAAAAATGCAAAAACTAATCATGCAGACAGTCCGTTCGTCTGAGTTTGTGCCAGATAGTACAGCTTCTATTTAGCTATCTTAACTACTCGGCTATTGGTGGGACAGATTTTTAATAAAATTCTACTGATTCGAGTGCGGTTGGTTTGGTTTACTTGATTATGGCAAATGATGGCAGGACTATCTGCTTAAAGAAATGGTCGTGGAGAATTTTTCAAGGAAATCTGGTATATATCTAGGTTAAACATGGAAAACATGAGAAAAGTTTCGTGCAGCCATCCCGTTCGCGTGGAATCGAACCCAGGTCAAAACACCAGCTTTCAGCTTTTTTACCATTAAATCGCTAGCGGGCAAATTTCGAGTGCAATCAGACACGAGTTCTCCTTTTTCAGGAACAAAAAATATATCATTAGCAAACCAATTATTCTTTAATGACATATATGCGTATTTTATTATTATTTCAGAATCATTTTGCACACATAATGGATTACTATTACAAAATTATTTTTTGTTTCTCCTTCCCTATTTCTTTCCCCCACTAGTGTACTTACGACTCGTGATACATCGCAAATAAACATGAGAGCGATGAAATAATCCATGCTAAGAAGTTTGGGAAACGTAGCATTATAGATTTTTCTGTGTTCCTGATGATTCGCTGTTTTTAAAAATTACTTTTCTCTAGCTTACTTCATTGTAAGGATAATAATATTATGACACTTTTATATACATATTAATCGACAGTTATCAGTATGCGGTGTCCAGTCAACAACAGATTACTGGTAGTCATTTTAAGAGCAGGCCAAAAATATGCGCGAAATTGAGACTGCGTGGAATAGTTAGCCCTCGCCTACTTTAAAGGTGAAATATATTTCAAACGGTCTTTTAAATTATTATTAAATAATGGCCGAGCAATCAGTGATATTTTAATCAAACGTTTTGTTCCATCTAATATGTCAAACCGAAATAATATCTCCGTATACGTCCTTTCACAGATCTTACATTACACAAATTATCAGACCCAGTTTCCTTGGACAATATTATACGTTTGCTTACAATGAAATTAACTGTTTGTTATAAGCCGAAGGTGATAAAATAACATCAAACATATTTATGATCAAAGAAAATAAATTGTTATATAGTTCAGTTCTGAATTTCCCTTGAATTTTTAAGAGCAAAATGGGAATACAGAAACAGTCGCGGTTAGAAAGTTAGATTAGAAGTTAAGAATGATAGGCTCTGCAAACACTTTTAGGAGTGACAAGATTTCTTTTAATAGGTAAAAGTAACGGCAAAGGTGAAAATGAAAATTTCATAAACTTGAAGAAAACTAGCCATTCCGAAGTCAAAAAAGAAAGCAGAAATAACACTGTGGAACACCAATTTTTGTTGTCTTAGATCTGTCACTTGTTTTTGACTAACGTTCGGCCTCTGAATGCAAAAATAACCTCATGTTTGTAAACATTTTAAGCTTACCTGCTGGACAATATCGCTGTGATTCTTGATCGTGCTGGACTATGTTTTTGAATACAAACCAAAAATTCTTTTGAAGTTCTGTCAATGTTCCGATGAAATGTTAATCTTTAAGAAGCCGCAAAATTCAACCATCAAACATACTGGCTTTTATTTTTTCAAATGACAGGCTAGGAAATGCCGAAATGAGATACTTGAAAAAGTCTCCTTCAATTGGCAAAGCCTTAACAGATTGCTTCATAAGATCCGTTTTTATATGTAGAGGTGGAAATATAATGTTATTTCTGTCGACAAGTGGCTGATGTATACCAGTTTGTAGTAAGATTTAGATTAGCAGTCAGTGCTTAGATTACCAGATTCCAGTTTAAATCTTGGAGGCCAATTCGATATCACCAGTACTTCTCATGACTTTCTTGCTCCATATACACAAAAAACAGGAATATTTCATATATCCGTGTCGCTGACGAAGGAGGAAACAGACCACTTGGTCAACACAGATGATCTATTGGAGCACGTGATATTGCAACAAATCTATGACACTCACAATATTTTCATATTTTTCACACAAACAAACTGATGGGCCTGTTGGAACTGCACTAAATGAATTTCCTTTGTGCAGGAGGATACACTTCAAGCTCCGCTTTGAGCTATCGATGAACAGTCGCCCTAGAGTTGCGTTACAGGCTGAAATTTCCAACTCTTCCATTAAACCACGTACGTTATGGTAATACACAAATCCATTATCATTTCGAAAGTATTGTAATAACGAACTTTTTATTGATCAAAAGTCTTAGCCCCTTTTCAAGTAAGTTTTTCTCGTGCAGTCGTGATGCTAACAGCTTTGAAGCCTTTTTGGATACTCCTAAATCTCGCACCAAATTATTCAACCCAAACTTGTCAAAGTCCTTACGAAAGGAATCATTTTCACTTTTAAAATCTTCTTCGTTGAGGTTAATTTGATATTCACCAAAATAGTATTCTTGCATTTCCAAAGAGTATAATTCATTGAAAACTGGCACCGGGATTTCAATTAAATGAGGAACTAGGCGTATAGCGGATGGTAAACTAGAATACTCTATTTTACATTTGTTATATCCTGACGTTTTTCACTATACAAAAGAGCAATCACATGAGTGATCTCTGAGTTCTAGCCAAATCATAGGTATAAAAAAATGGAAATTTAGAAGGTGTTCCTTTCATCCACATCCATAAACTCTCGATACACTACTTGCACACATTATGAGAGGCCCATGAATTATCTTGACCACTCATTTTCGCTCTAGAATAGAAAAACAGGCTTGTCTGACTGTACGTTTGTCTTTTGACTGACAATGGTAAAACTGCCGCATATATAGCAAAGCGAATCAGAGCTGTTTAAACACCTTCGCCACAAACTGGCAGAGGCAGACTTAAGATTTCAGTTCATGTATAAATAAAAACTAAACACTGCTGCTAACTTTTTATATAAATAAGAACTCAAACTCCACATCGGAAGGCCCTGCACTATGTGAGAAAAACAAGCAACTTCTCACTACAGTATCTCAGGCGTAACTGAACTAGTCTATACAAGTATGCAATTGTCTCTGGTCTTCTACGACGTCATTCATCCAGCACCAATTGGAGAGTTTATATCAGCCAGCAGGAGAGCAGTAGTACTTCCCTATCATCCACATTCGATGTCGGTGAGGGTGGTCACATTCACAAAAGGCCTAGAGGAAAAACTTGACATGGTAGAAATTAACAAAGCACAGTTTTGAAAACAGAGTGTTCGTTTAACTTTAAAATATCCCCAAAATCGGACTCAACAAAAATTGTGTTACAAATTATTCCGCAGGTAATACATTCGTGGAGAAGAGTTTGAAGAAAACTAACTTGTATTTAATGTATGCACCTGGAAAAACACGAAAGAACATGTAAACAACCCGTTAATGAAGCATGGAATCCGGGACAAACTACAAGCGTTCAGCGGCCTTAATCATTCGCCCATGGGTGGGCCTTTTTTAGAGAACGTGTCATTTACTTACATTCATGAGGAAAATCACGAAAGCCTTACTCAAACCAACCGATCATGCCTACGAACAGAATCCGAGACAAAGTATTTTATTTCTCTGCTTTAGCTAATCGGGTGCTGGAGAAATGGAATATACATCTAGAAAAACTTCTACTGAAAAAAAAGTTCAAAAGCATCGACACGTAAAATAAGAATGATTGACAAATATTTCGACTCAAAGTGTTACTTTATTTTGATCTATATTGTCCTTTTAGAAACAGTAAAAATGCATTTTAATAAATTTCTTTCAGTGGGTTCAATTACATTTTGCTCACATTTATTCAAAATGTTATCAAAAACCGAGAGCTATGAGAATATGTTTGTGTTTGAAATAAGCAAAATAATGAAAATTTATAAAATTTGTTTAACTATTTAAAATTTAAGAAAAGCAAATAAAGAGAGTTTAGTAAACGTAGATTATTCTTAATTGCACTTTCTTTTCTTTCTGTTCGGGAAAATAATGTTTATAGTCTCAAAGTCTTGAATGGGACAGGAAGACTCTTTCTTCACAACGTTTTCTGCAATTTTACTTTTATTACAATCTTTCAGCATTGAAAATTTTACAAATTTACTTGGATTATTAGATGAAGTCAAAGCGAAGAACTTATAGAATATAAACTGACATAAAGTAATAAAAGATTAGAAAAAAAAATTGGGGGGGGGGAGAGCTAGCATCAACCACAAAGGTCTGATTTTGTACAATCAGTTGAACAGTAGTATTTTGATCGGATTCGAATCCCAGCAAAAGGACTGGGTGCATGGACTTTATTGTGATTTTGCCCATGTGTAAATTGAGTATGACCGTCTCCCTCAATAAGACCTTCACGAAAGGATCTTCATTTAGGCAATCAGTGATTTCCCGATTCGTTCTTTTTGTGGTCTCTTCTGTGTCCTTTTCATCCTGTGGTCAAAATCATGCTGATTCACCCCCCTGCTATCCTCCAGCCTCATCATCAGTAATTTATTTTACTGGATTCCTTCCCGTTTCTTCCTCTTTTCAAAAAGTCGTTTTTGAGGTAGGGAAGATTACGTGGCAAATACACGTTGGCCTTTCACAATTAACAATCTGATCAGTATGTCAAATGTTGTGAAGTAATTTTAGAATGATGCAAAAACATAAAATGCAATTCTGTTTTCAATCACATACCAAATTCTGAATTTGCTTCCTGATTTTCTTCTGCATTTCTGTTTAAAATGTGAACATAAGTTCATCGAAATCCGAATTTATTGAAGTCAGCTCTAATATTCTGAGGCAGACGATATTAAATTAAGAAAAAAATTAGAAAATAAACAATGCGTCAAAAGAACTTTTTACGGTAAATTATCGAAAGGAAGTGATTAATAAATGTTAGAAAATGAAAGCTGAGCCAAATGAAAGGAGAAAGCAGACCTTTCCTACACCGTCTTAATTAAATGAGTGTTAACTGTCTTAGAAAGTGACTGTTCGAAAAGAGGATGAAATGGCGGAGACAGCAACAGACAAATAGGCCCGATTTTGTGCCGAGGATATTTCACCTCTAAGTCAAGCAGACAACGTGCTTATTCACAACTGATTAAGTAAACTTCGCATAGCAGTTTCTATGCAGAACAAATTTTGCCTGAGAAAGTAGCCTTCAAAAGCAATCGGTGGAAGTTGACGAATATTCTCTTTAAAAATGATTACCACCTATTTTTCTGGATTTCTAAATACACAGTTTAAATAATCCCGTTAAAATGAGGTAATTAATTGTATGTGTAAGGATTTAATATAGGTTTTATGACGACAACAACAACAAAAGAATTAATTTATGGTCTCTCCCCGGTGAAAAGTTTAAAAAGGGTAATCAAGATAACTGTTTATCAAGTGAGCAATGTTAGGTTTTATATTGATTTTCTGTAGACATTTCCTAGTTAATTTTCTTACGCATACAAAAATTTGGAAATGCAAATGCCACTTTTTAATGTTCCCTTAATTTAATTATTTTTTTAACCTAAATACGTATCTTATTTTGTAAAAATATTCTACTTGGTAGACGGAACTGTAAAACAGCAAACTTTCACACACCATCATTGCTGTGTTATTTATGTACTGTAGACGCAGATTGTGATATGATTCATATTTGCGCAAATTTTAGTCTTTTACTGAATACATATCTAAATGCGTATGTATTTAAGACTATCACATCGCAATGCATCGCAATATTCTTTTGCAAAACATTTCCAAAATATGCCCTCAGTTCCAGTATAACACTTAAAAAAATATGTTACTTTAGAGCACTTAACAAAGAAAGTATTTTAGCATCCTTTTAAAAGATACTCAGATTAAAAAAAACATGGCGAGCGTTTTCGTAAAATATGTTTTCGTAAATTCATGCTTTTAATGTTCAGAAATAGGAGTACAGGTGAAGTTTTCCAATACTGAGTTAATATCTTATAGAATCCGGAAATACTTAAACAAAAACAACTATCTTATCTGCAAAATAGGGTACTTAATATGTCGTTGTTGTTGTAGTGTTTATAATAAAATGTATTCAAATAGTAATAAAGCAAAATTCGCCAAAAAATAGCTAATAGTTGCCAAATTTAACACAATAACACAAATTAATCGCTATTGCGATCGTATGACGTTGCTAAGTTTTATGAATGTCTATAAAGTGTAATTTTAAGACAGCAGTTTTTTTTTTTAATCTCCCCGGGTTTCGTTATGGTTTGGTTCGATTATGGGTCTATGGAATAATGAAGATGAGGCAATTATACAAATATAATATATTATATATTATATTATATTATTATACACAAGTATAATATATAACAACCACCTATGATCCCATTTGCACGAAATGTTGTTTTATTTGACTCAATCGAAGAGCGCACGGCGACGTTCAATAGACATGAAATCGGTAGGAATAACAGTCGGCTCCTGGTTTGCAGCAAATAGATTGTCATTTGCTACTGCTGTCCAGTGGCTTAGATATAGATAGGCAAAATTAATCAATGTTTAAGCCCCACGCAATTTAAAGAGCCCATAATTTTTAGATTTTTGAATATTTGAAAAGTAATAACAAATTAATAAATGTGTTGCCAAATACATCTTTGATATTTTATATGCATAGATTTAAATTTTATGAATAAATTATTTTATTAATTACAAAAGTGTTTTATATCTTCTTTTAGAATAATATAAAAATTACAGATAAAGCTGAATGACTTAACAGCCTATCTTGTTTATTTTTATTTCCAATGCTACGTAATGACGAAGTACGTATGTATATATGGCATGTACGCCATTGGTTGTGTTACTCTAAATTATTGGCTGCTGAATACAGCCAAAGAATTTCTTTGATACTACAAACCTTTTTCGTTTAAATCTGATGGTAATTTAAGTTCAGGTATTAGAGATTGGAAAAATTTAATAGTAAGAAATAAACCCTACAGTTCTTCCAAATCACATGTGGAAGCGAGCTTTATGTATAAAGCATGGGGGGGGGGAGAAACTTTTGATAAAGACCTCGAAGAACAAATTCGCTATGAGAAAAATTTTTAGAAAATGATTTTAGCACTGTTATTTAATATTATACTAAATGCTGTCAAAAATACACCATCTTTCATGCGCATAGTGAGAATACAAATACTAATTACAAAGGCAATTTTTTTAGGATAAATTATTAAATAAATATTACAGTTGCTATGAAACAAGTTTTCGGGGAAGTGCGCGATATTTGAACTATACCATAGGAAATGAATTAATTAAATGTACTGATTACAATTTAGAATAAATTTTGGTGAACCAGATAAATGCTTCTCCCTTTTATTCTTTATTAATACACTGGTGTGCAAAAATTAAGGACGAAGTCGAAAAATTAGCATTTCAGCTGAACGAAGAGGCAGAGCGGACAGAAAGACCAATCAGGAGATTAAGTAAGGTGATGTACGGTAGCATATCCCCAGATACGCACGTAGACGTAATGGGGGAGTGTGTGAGCAGTATAAAGCATGTTGTCGGTGTAAGATCAGTATTTCTGGCAAAGAGCTTGCACGCCGTATAACAGTTAAAATCACACCGAGTTGCTGCCTCAGCGAGAAATGGCGAATAATCAATCTGTTAGACGACATCTGGATGTTTTTACCCGAGGTCGAATCATTGGGAAGTTGGAGGAAGGCCGCAGTGTGACAAGTGTGGCTGCAGAGTTCGGAATTGCTCACAGCATCGTTTCACGACTTTGGAGACAATTTCAAACTACAGGAACAGCTATCCGGGGTTTTAGTAGTGGTCGTCCACGAGGAACCACACAAGCAGATGACCGGTATATTGCCTTACAGGCAAGAAGAAACAGGCGGCAGACAGCGAGAGAAATCGCTAGACACACGACACAGGCGACTGGACGACCGATATCGCGTTTTACCGTGGCCAGAAGACTGCACGGTGGTGGTCTGTTTGCACGACGCCCTGTACGGTGTGTACCTCTAACGCCTGCCCATCGGAGAAGGCGTTCTCTGTGGTGCCGGGAACACCGGAATTGGAGAGACAATGAATGGGGACGAGTACTCTTTACAGATGAGAGCAGATTTAGTCTGAGTTGCGATTCTAGACACATACACATCTGGACAGAGCGGGGAACACGCAATAACCCCTTCAACATCATCAAAAGGGACTGTTTTGGAGGTCGCGGAGTTCTCGTTCGAGCAGACATAATGCTTGGTAGCCGGACCGACCTTCATATCTCCCAAGGAGGTTCGTCACCTGGGACTGCTATTGTAACGAGGTTCTTCTTCCTTACATGCGTCTTTTCACAAGGGCTATGGGTCCTCAGTTCCTCTTCATGGACGACAACGCTCCACCTCATCGCACAGTTACTGTCGAAGAGCTGTTGGAGAGTGAAGATATTGAACACATGGATTGGTCGGCAAGGTCTCTGGATCTAAATCCCGTCAAGCATGTACGGAACTTACTAGGGAGACCCGTGGCAGCACGTAACTTATCGCCAGTAACGATTCCGAAACTGCGATTGGTGCTACAAGAGGAACGAGCAGCAGTGTTTCAACAGCTCATTAACAACCACATATCCAGCATGCACAAATGATATGAAACCTGCCAGGCAGTCAGGGGAGATCATATCCCCTATTAAAGACCGGATGTTTCTTGCTGGACACCCATCACAGGGATGTTTCGGCCTTCAGTCGCATTGCGCTCCATGCTACTTTTCCAATAAAGCTTCTTTTTATCCCTCTGATTTCTCTTTTAGTAAGTGTTGCTTACATTACTCATGTCCTTACGTATTGGGGATCTTACGGTATTAAATGTGTTGATTTGGAAAGCTTTTGTACAAAGTTATATTGAAAAAACCGTCTCGTCCTTAATTTTTGCACACCAGTGTAGATGCTACTCAAGATACATTGAAGACGTATAAATTGAGTGTCGTTTCAAGGCATATTCATATTGCAAGAGATGATAATTCAGAACCCATAAATTTTATAATTTAAGAAATATTTCTCGGATTTTATGTTGTAAAAGATAGCTCATTCTTCGGAAGGATTGAAAGGACTCACTTCCAGTTTCTTGAATAAAAGAGAAATTTCAGTTAAAAAGTGTTATTGAGAAGGATATGACGGCACGTATGTTATGAGTGGTGTCTATAATGGCTTTAGCAAAAGATAGAAAACTATTCGGCTAAATGCAAAAACATGTACTCTGCTCGTCTTGCAACTTAAACTCCGTCATTAATGACGCTGTAAATGTAAAGAAATGATATCATTTTTGATGTATTACGAAATATATATGTATTCTGTGGGAAAGTAAGCGATGTGATTTGTTAGCAAATTTTGTAGCCGAAGTTTTTTTAGCAAAATTTGTTAGCAAATTTTTGATGTATTAAGAAATATATATGTATTCTGTGGGAAAGTAAGCGATGTGATTTGTTAGCAAATTTTGTAGCCGAATCAGAAATATCTTTAAAAAACTAGGCCCGAATCATTGATCACGGAGGATTACCTCGTTGGCGTTCTGAAAGTTATAACTGAAATCCACCTTAAAAGCAGTAAAAAAGAGGAATGGAAAGAAGCTTTGCGGGTGAAAAGGAAAATGGCAAATTTTGAATTTATTGTTATTTATATATCTATGCATAAAGTATTAAATTACAAAAATATGTTTCGAAAATATTACAGAAATCTAATATATGTCTAGATGAAGTTATGTGATGTTTAAGTAACGCCTTCATAAATACGAAGAAAGTACGAAACGAATATGAACTTATTTTAGCAGAATCGAAACAAATGTCCAAAAAATGGGATTTTGCTTCAGAATTTCTAATAAGAGACATAATAAGATAAAATAACATTTTGATGCGTTTTCAAAATATAAATTTTAATCTCGTGAAGAATATTTTAAAGTGAATGTATTTTACTGTGTTTAAGACATTATTTTAGTCCCCATGAATTATCAATTAACTGACACGAGAAACGTAAGAGATCGATTTAGTTCTTATGAGCCTAGCTATATAATCCATGCTAAGGAAACTGAATTGAAGCAAAAATGTGACAATATACTAAATATTTATTCTGCAATATTGTCGCCAAAATTTACTTTACAATTTAGAAACACAGTACAGCTGCATAAAGATAACGTGAATGAAAATATAACCATTAGAGAATTTGGGAACTTATTGTTAATAAACTACACGTTCTGTAGAAAGTGGCTGCTGTGAGATTTATACAGTTTTTTTTTTTTTACTTTTTTAACGATTCTCGTAACTGTTGCTACAGTGAAAAGATCGTTTTCAAAGCTAAAAATCATAAAAGTTTATAGAATAAATACAACTGTACAAAATGATTAAATTATCTTTCACTTCTTGAAATCGAGCATGAAGAGGCAAGTAAAATAGGCGTGAAAAATATAATAGAATCTTTTGCCTCGATGAAAGCACGCAAATGACTTCTGTGATTATGTGTTTCATAAATCCATCAATTATTACGAATGTAACTTAATTAGTGTTTTTTGTCCTTTTTAATTATTTACGTTTATTAAGAATTATTTCTATGTGGTTTTGTTGTTAATAAATTTTGTTTATTGCTAAAATAATCTTGGATTTCTTAAAACATTAAACGAAACTCAATTATTTCACCAAGTGGGATTTTAATTCATAATTATCTGTACTAATAAGACATTTAGCGTGACATTTATGTATGTGTGTGTTTGTATTTTAAGTGTTGTCTCTGAGCACAAAATTTCTAGCCACGCGCCTTCGCTGCCAGTGGATTCAACTACTGCTAAGGAAAGGACATACTGTTACAGACTGAAACAATTATTTGTGAGAAATGTGCGTCCGTGAGATGCAGTCATGAAAAAAAAAAAAAATAGTGATGAAGGCTTAATAAAAGACTGATAAAAGTCTGTTCTCGGGGAAAAAAAAAAAAAAAAAAATTGACCGCCTTCTGCCGTGTTGGTGGATTTTCAGCGGTATTTGCGTGGAAACTAAAAACTTTCTTGCCGGAGTGAAATGCCACGACTTTGTTAAATACAGTCAAAGGAAATATCAAAAAAGCAACGACCATTATAAAGCTAATGTTAACCTAACCTTCTCCGTTAACTCCTAAGTATCCAAAATAGTAGGTTATTAAGTTCTGTAGACTTTTAAGTTTCCTATCAACAAAATTATTTATTCATGTAAAATTACTGACAGATACAAAAGAGCAAGATATTAATTTATTCTAAAAATCCATTGTTATTGGTATATGCTTATTACCATATGAGACAAGGAAGGTAAAAATTAATAAGTATTTCCAAAGTAATTGTAGAAAGACAACAGTATGCTCATCATAATATTTTAGGAGGAAGAACCTCTCTAGCAGTATGAAAAAAGGAATGTCATTTGCTTAATAAGAAGTAAATAAGATACTTTTTTAAAAACACTAAATAAAATAACAGATTTTAAGTTAAGAGATATTTTACAAATTTTTTTACAAAATATTAAATTTTACTTGTACGTATTTTCTTTAAAACACTGAAAATCATACGAAATACATTCTAAAAATGAATATGCGACTTCCCTCCATTATGCGACATTTTTGAAAATGATTGCTTCAAATTCTTTCCACTTTGGTTATATGATCGTATCGCCATCTATCGGTTGAAATTTGAACAAATAGAATTCTATTTAATATATTTCATTCGTTAAAATATTCACGGTTTACGTGATTTGTTTAGTCTGCCCTCTTTAATTCGGCGCACGTACTTTCTTAGTAGTATATTTGTTTGCATACCTATTAATCTAGAAATTACTATTGGTGCTTTATCTGCAATCTGAATATTTAGATATTTTGAATTTTATTTTTTTTGTTCTATTTCAAAAGTTGTTTTTTATTTACCTTCATTTAACGATTAAACCTCTTATTATCTCGAATTATCCGTATTCCCATAAATATAAGTAGAACAGTAAATAAAGAATAATTAAAATTAATAAAAATGTAAATAAAATTTTAAAAAATTAAGTTGCAATAATAATAAAAATAAATGTTAATAATTAAAATACAATAACACGCCGAACAAATATTAATTTAGACGTCAAACAACAAAAATCAGCGTTATATTTTCAAATTTTCACAGGCCTAGTTTCGATGGTTCTACCGAACCATCAGCCCTACCATGGTTTTACCGAACCCACATAGGGGTGATGGTTCGGTAAAACCATCGAAACTAGTCCTGTGAAAATTTGAAAATATAACTCTGATTTTTGTTGTTTGATTTCTAAATTAAATGTTAATAAATTATTAAAAATAAATAAAATATTAACAAATTAATAAAAAATAAATGAAATATTAATAAGTTACAACAGGTCTAAACAGATAAAATAAAACAAAATTAAATGAAACCATGAAACGAATGGAAAGTAACTAAGTTAATGATAGCATGACGTTATAATCAAAGATAAGATAAAAGTAAATATTTTGAATATTATTCTGGCTACCAGACAACAGTGTTCTTTTATTTTGACTTCTAATCCAGTTGAAGCTTTCTTGGGTGGATTTGTACAGGCGGTAAATATTCCACATGTAAAAGTGGTCCTTTTTCACATGGGCGATTCTTCTTCAACCTTTCCAATTTTTTGCGTATTCTTGCTTTCAGGGAAAGTGAGGTAGGTATATATTTAGAAGCTAATGTCAAAACTAATTTTGCTTAATTGTTAAAGGAAATGTTTCATGAATGAAATAATTTTTTATTTAGAATTATGATATCTCTGAATAGTTGAGGAGTACAGGAGCCAAGTTCCAGCTGAATTTAAACAATGGACTCTAAGTTTATTCTTGTGCATGTTTTATGTCGTTTTACGTGCTGCTATTTCAAAATGAAGCGCGCTTAATACACACGGAGCAGTTTTTCCTTTTGATGGGGAAGCAATGCGCCTGTATTTTAATTGGTTTTTGACCTTTTAAATTAGCATAGAAAGATCTTGCTATTTTAATTTTAAGTGCTTGATATGTACATGTTTTCCTTTCTTTTCTTTCTTCAATTAAGTTTGTCAGACGTTGAATATTTGACTTTCAACTTGTCTTTTTATTTCAGTTTTGGAGTCCGAAGTATTGGCTGCTGTTCTGAAATTCATTTTATTTCCCCGGAACGAACTTGCTTAACAACGCAAAAATTAGTATAAGAATTTAAGGTAAAAAAAATCTATTAATATTTCTGTTTATTATGCATTACTTCGTTAAAACTGGAGCTCAAACATTGCTTGAGTGTTTTATCTTATTTGAAAGCATTTCGATTATGAAACCTAATCAAATCGCCATGTTTTCCGATATACTCTTTTGTTCAGTTTGATTTACCAGTGATAGAAGATGTTTCATTCAGGTACAAGATGGATACTAAATTACATGGTTTTAATAAATTTGTCTTGTTTACATACTTCGCAATAAGAAATTAAGTAAAAACATATCTTTTAAAGCAAACAAACTGCAGTTTTCATATTCGAAATCTTATTAAATAATAACGATCCATGTAATAACAACGCAGATTAATCTTTTTTAATTTAATACCACGAATGAATCTTGGAAATCCTAAAAATACCTTCTTCTCCAATCTGCGACGGATGCCCGCAGAAACCAAGACAAGACAGGCTTAATATGCAAATTCAGTCAAAGAGGGGGGTTGTAATACTTTGTTGTCAACACAGCGCCGAAACCGGCGAGTTGCCGCCGAAGTTTCATCGCCTTCTTTTAGTAAATGATCAATCATGCCGGAGTCAGAGAACCTTTCCATCTTTTAACTTTAGCCATAGTAATTAAAGGGACATGCAACGGGCGGGACTGAGGCGAACGCGCGCCGCCACTAGCGGGAGGGCTTCAGACAATGCGAGATATTGTTGGGATTGAAGCGCAAATTCCACCACCCCTATTTCAGAAGAAGATTTTGAAGTGAATGCATACTTGGAGAAGTTACAGTATTCTATAATATATGCCATTCGTTTCTAAAATAAATGACAGTTACATCCCAGACGCACGTCACAGAGACAACAAGAATTCCAAGTTCTGAAATTTGTTTAGGTGGTGAAATTTTGCAAATAATGTATAAGTTTCTTTGAAACTATATTTTGGCACTTACGGACAAAATACTTAGAAATTAATTTAACTGTTATAAATATAGTATCCGAAAAGAGCATTTTTATATTGTTATAAATGTACGGATATTTTAATAAATTATTTTAATTTTAAAGAAGATTAGGAAAATTTTAGTACATACCTCGTCAGGAAATATCTCCTGCCATAGTGAAGATAAGACCAGGCTCTGGAAAGAAATATTTTAACTGCAATAAAATTTCTGTGTCATGAGGAAATTTATTTAATGAAACAAGAACTCTTGCATTTCAAATAAAATTCAGTTATCATAGTGAGCTTTATTAGAGATACAGTAGTGTACTAATTTAATTTCGGCTTTAAAGTAATGAATTGTTATTAAATATTAAATTCAGTATGAATAAGAGGCAAGTATTTGACGAAAATTCTAGAATACTGCTCTTTGCTTAGACTGCAAAGTGTGTGTATTAGCTGCTTATTATTCTTACTACGCACGAAGGAAAGACTCTGTTTCACTACAAGTAGACATTATACTGTACCTTCTATGTTTTAGTGGTTGTTCAATTAATCTAGGAAAAGCACGCAATGGCCTAGAAGGGATAACGTCATAGGAAAAATTCTAATAGAGACAGTTTTACATGCGGGTAACTCTTGAGAAAAACTATAAAACTCGCACGCAGCCAATTCGACTGCGGGGAGTTCTCGTATTCATCGAGAACTGAAATTGTGGAGAACTACCAGTATTCTATGCCTATGCTCGTTGGGCGTATTTCATTTCGGAACAACTGATGAGTGTGTTATCGTTACACATGGGAAAACCTAAATAAGATTATTAGTGTGCTGTAGATTTAAACACTGTAATCTCAGAATGGATGGAATCCGGTGAATTGGCGAATAAAGCATAAATTTTTAGTTCAAAACAGAATCGCTGACAATAGAAGATTATTAAAAACTGATATAAATACAATTGTAACGGTAATGATATTTTCTGACTCATTTTTTTTTAGAATGCTTGAAATTTCTGCACGTTTTTCAGGCCTGGATGCATGCACTGAAAATAAATGTGTATTACTTTTGGTTCAGTTTGGAAGGTTAAGTTAAAATTCGGTATAAGTGAAAGAGCCACCGATTATTTACCCTATTTAGGAAGTAGGTAAAGGCCCATTACATTAGCTATCCAGATTAACAACGTCTTCCTGGTCCCGCGGTGTCGTTCTGTTTAGTGCAAACGACATCCAAGTTCTGCCACCCTGGAGGTGTCACCGGTTGTCCCAACTTAGGTCCGGACTTACAGAATTAATGAAACATTTATGTTACAGCATTTACATTCAATGGATAAATAGCTGTTACATGATTCAGACTGCACCATTGCAAACTTAATCAAATTGAACATTTGCTGTCTACATCTGTGTACAGTTTATTGAATATTTTACGATTGTGAACAGAAATGATACAGGTGTCAAATCATACAATTTGTTGACCTGTACATGATATGCATTCAATGTTTACAGTGTGATTTTATTAATGCTTAATTTACATTATATGCACGCAATAGTTACTGTACCATATGATTACACTACTGTTTAAATAATTATATTTTTAACAGATGGAGTTGGTAATTTAGAATCTGCGTTTGATTATTAAACGTTTGACAAGCCAGGGTATGAAGTCATGCATTTTGTTCACTGACACAGTGTTATACAAACAATAATTATAACAGGATTAGACTGATACTTGAAGTATACATTATATACACACAATTGTTGCAACAGTGTTACGCTGCTGCCCGAATATGGTCACGTATTTTGTCCACTTATGCAATGCATACATACAGTTGTTATAACAGGATTACACTAATGCTAGAATTATGCATTTTGTATACGCAGTGGTTGCATCATGATAGCACCAATTCCTAACTAAAGTATTAAACTAATGCCTAAGTGATATAATCATATACTTGCGCAGATGGTGCTTTTACATCGCTGCTGAAACTGCACATTGCACAAAATTTACACAGAATGGCTGCAATAGTAATACATTACACTGTTACTTAAGTAACAGGTTTACCTAATTGAGCTGGTGGGGCATTTAATTGCCTACAATATGATTGCATGTTCATCACATCTGGCCATTCGTTGCTTCGAGTTAGTAACTTAACTATGTACTTAGTTCTTTTTTTAATGCATATTTACGTTCAGGTCCTATTGAGATTGCAGTCAAGCTAAAGTTGAGTTTAGAATCGACTAGTTATACATTTTAACCTATTTAGTTGTTAATGCATGTTTAACAGTTTGTTTAAATATGCTGTATTACACACTTTGGTTATTGTTGAGATATTTTATAGCAGTTGTGATTTTCTCATATTGGTTCAATGATTTGCTGGTGTACTTAAGCCCTTCATTCCACTTGGATGGAGACTGGAAGTGATTTGAAATATTTTGATTATTTGCTGCGACCACTTTCAGATGGAAATATTCATTAGACAATATTCATTAGGTTCTTCCGTTTGCATATTGATTTGGGTTTGATCCCTCTGTATTACTTAGTTCTAGACTCATACTATTCTTGTTCTTAACAAGGAACTTTGAAAGGTGAAATATTGATTAAATGAATATTTCTGGCCCCGAAGTTTATAATTTAATTGTTATAAGAGAAGTTGACTGTATTTTAACGTAGTGAATTACCTTTTACGCCGTATTGCTGCAATAACATAAATAAAATAAATCTAATAAATGAAGATATCTTTATTTCAACGGAAATCTTAATATATTTGTAATATTACCTTGCATGTCTGTTAGCCTTGCTAGCAATTAAAATGAATATGTCCTAAATTTTGAATTAAAAATAAACATTTTAGGAATGGAAAATCTAGGGTATAATCAAGAAAATGTATCTGAGAAACTACAATTGCCTTATCTTGAGTTACTATTGCAGATGATGAACATGGAATTATTCTTTGCTCTTTTATTTTGTGAATGTGTAAGGTTTCTAATATTTAATTAGCTAGTTAGGAGTAATTTTTCCTTTCTGCTAATTTCTCCTTTTTGTTACAATCTAGTTTTATACAAATAATGAGTTAAAAGGAATTATTAGTCCAAAGGGGCAATTTACCCAGAAGGACTATTAATTTCGTTTTGGCATTTAGCGTTGTTTCACTACAAGCGTTATTCACAAATTGTTGCTACCAAATATTATCTTAATCTTGCGCTTCTTGCCATGAGGGATTTTGTGGGCTTGGGCTGACTACGTCAGACAAGTGAGCATATGAAAAAATAACAACAACATCATTTTAACAGGTCGATTTGATTGAAACTTAACATGGATCTCGTTTTCAGTCCAAGCAATCTTACTTACACTGCATTTGAATTTCAGCGCTTTAAAAACAGCGTATTCTCTTTTTACGATCTCTTTATACATTTAACTGAAAGTTGAATTTTAGAAAAATTTTAGTGTATGCAAAAATGCTAGAGTTTGCGTTCAAACTCTAAATCATAGACTTAGCGGCTTACACTAGCTGTTTAGCCAGTGATTACTTATTCTTTTTATATAAGAAGATGCAACAAAAAAGAACTAATTTTAAAAGTAGGTCTTGTATAACGCCAGAAGAATTTTGCTTGTATTAACAGGAATCTAAGATTTCAATTACAGCCTTCAGATTTGAAAAAGTATAAAGCGGTGACTACTAATTAGTTGGTTTTAGAACCTTCAATAAAACAGCCTGGAGATACGTGACTGCAATTCAGAAATTTATAGCTACAATTCACATTTGCTTAACTTTATAAGCTTCAACTTTTAATCATTAAGATTCTGCTGCATACAGGTGACACGTGATTGTACTTTAGAAATAACAAATAACCTCTTGTATTTTTTTATTTACATTAAGAGGCAGCGATTGGCATAGCATTTCATTGCAAATGAATATAAGACTTTTTAAATCTTTTTGTCTCTTAGCTTTCAAATGGGTAAACACACACGTAAAATCCGATCTGAAAAATTAGATAAATTCTGCATCCCTTAAATTTTTTTCAATCTGCTGCAATGTTATACGGAAGTATTAAAATTTCCTTCCTGAGATATGTCAGGTCTGAGTGTGCTGTATCTGTACTTGAACAGAATCAAGATTTTGCTTAATATAATTTAACCTCGTTTTTTTAAAGGTGTATAGCTCATTCAGAGTTCTTATTACAAGAGAAATGCACCCTTTTTTCCCTCAAGGAAGTAGATCCATGTATGGATAGCCCCGAAATGGATAAAGATTTATTTAATATCTCTGCCAATCGAAGGTTCCTTTTTTTACTTAATTTTAAATTCGTTAGTTTTCTTTCTCAGTTTTAGAACGTTAACGCCTTTTTAAAAAAATACGTAAAGTCGTTAAATTGAAAACATTCAAATGAGACATTTTAATAAAAGTTTTAATATATTGTAAGTTTTAATATATTGTACATTGTGACTACGTATACGTAAGGACAAGTCACAAACAATTCTACGTTTATAAAAAGGTTAAGCAGATTTTGAGAGTATCATAGGCGTTCAGTGGTAGAACATGCATAATCAGTCTGAGAACTTCTCGAACTGGTATCTTTTATTTGTTAAAAGCATAAAAATGAGACTTAGCATAAATAAAATGTATTCGAATTCTTTTTACAGTTTCGTATGCAGACCAGATATCTCTATTAAATATAATAGAGATATAAAGATTAGAATATAATTTTACCGGTCTATTAAGTAATAAAGTTATAAAGTTTAAGTAGAAATAAGAAACTGTTACATACAGCATATATCACTGATACAGTATGAATGTAAGCTGGGAGTCTGTTCGATTCTTTTTCAAGACGTAGATTTTTATTATATTTCTTCTTAAAAACCTGCTAGGTACTAAGAACTTCTATAAACCTTTTGCTTTTTCGCTTATTTAACGAATCTTTCTGCAAAAGTCATTGAGATTGAACTTATTTCAGCTTAACTGTCAGAAAATATATGCAACTAGGGAGATATCTGTTAACAGAGGTAGTCAACAAATATGTGTGCTCATTTTGAATATTTTTAAAAGTCAGATGTTATAAAAAGTGACATAAAAATGAAGAAAGGGGGCCTATCAAATTCACAACTGCAAGCATACGTGCAGATGAATGGCTTTTCCTTTAAATTCCTAACACTGGTTTGAAGGAAACGGTGTTGGAACGCAAAATTATTCGAATCGCGTTTGTCAGCACTTTCTGTTTTCCCCTCCATTTCTGCAGGTATTTTTGTTTGCTGTAAAGTCGTCATGTGCCAATAAGATAACGGTATAAATAGCAGGCTTCAGAAGAAGAACTTTTGTCTAAATGTTAGAATTTCATCACATTTTGTCGAAACTTTTTAACAACTTCTTAGGCTACATATACTCCGGAACTGTTTATGATAAAAGGCAAATTTAAAAAAAAAATAGTTCTCAAAACAGTTTCATATAGGAAAGTTATAGTCCTCAAAAAACCTTTTTATTTCATCACGCTATTTAAGACCGTTAAAAGACGCGTAATATATTTTTCCAGAGAGGAAAGTCTGAATCGACATATTATTGTACTTTCTTTTGACTGAAAACTATTTGTTTTGTGTTTTGCTTAAATATATCTTCTTCTTCCTTCATTTCAACTCTAAAACGGACTTGTAATTCTTAATTTCTCTAAAACAAGTACTTAACCTAGTTTAAATAACATTTTAAGAAATCTGATAATTATTTGGCTAGAAATAGCGTTCTGTAACGCATGATGAACTCAGCAGATAGCATTAATGAATAAACATGTTCATTAAGCAGATACCATTGAATCAACATATTAATTAAGCAGACATCAAGAAGTAAAGCTGTATTTTACAACTGTTTTTATTCATTTTATTTTGAGAATATCTTGATAATCATGGGGTGAGTAAAATTACATTTTTACTTACTGAAAAAGAAATTAATGCGTACTTCGGAAGTACTACAAGAACATTTAGCAAGTGAAATTGCATCCCATTTTAATGTTATTACCTGTACATTAAACATTACTTTGACATTACAGATGCAGTTTACTCAGTTTCAAAAGTAAAAGATTTTTAACATTATTTAGGCATATTTCATTTTAAAATTATAAGCGGTATTCGTCATTGATCTTAAAACTGTCTCATTATTAATTCATTAGTAAGATTAGTTGATGGCTTGAATTTCTGGTAGATTAGTTAGAACAATTCTTGAACTTATAAGATATTTTCTCCCTCCTTTCTACATACCTTTGTGGTTTAACTGTAACACACTTGGCGCGTATTCGAGAGGTCCAGGTTCGAGTCCCGGTGAGGGCATTGTTCATTTTTCTCGCCTCCAGCTTAAAATAACCTAATGACTCTACAAACTGAAATACCAGGGAATACTCTTACACGTACTGTATACGTGCTGTTCTATTCTTTCCGAAATGCTGAAGAAAATTTAAGTTTAAATAAGCCTTGATTTATGTACATGTAAATATATAAGCATAATTAATGAAACCTAATAACGTTTCATGTTGAATTGTTAATACAATCATCTTTCATCTTTTGTCTTCATGGTTAATGCTTGCGATATTCGTTTATCTAATAGATTTAGGATTTATAGGATTTCCTCGCATATATATATATATATATATATATATATTTATGTACACAGTGGTTAACAGGAATCACTTTATTCATTAGCAATTGCTAATTCGAAGATAATTAATTCAAAGTAATTTATGGCTAGCTGATGCAATCTTCCTTCAACAATCGGCTATCTTTTTTGCCCCGAAAAGGCTTTTCATTGCTTTCAATGAATGTTAGTTTTCCTGTAAGTAAACTGCTAATTCTTTATCAGGAAAAAAAAAAAAAAAAAAAAATTCCTAAAACCTGATTAGCGTAAACAGAGACTGTATATTCAACTTCTATACGATTTCTCTTCCTTTTGTACATTTCCCATATAAGAGGGAAATCCTACAATCCCCTTATAAAAAGCTCTGAATCTCATTCTTCCCGCGAACTCGGCGACGCGTGCGGAAACCTGCGTCGCTGTTGGTCAGGGTGACGAATGACTGCTACTGCGACGTTGAGCAAACAGTCTAGACATCCTTTACCATAGCCGTTTATCATTCCGAACTCCACGGACGAAAATTTATAACCTATGGGTCGCAGCCGGAAGTGTCTACAACATAGCAGATATAACGTTATCGTTTGGGTTGTAATTCTGGCCTCGTGCCACCAGGGGGAGGTCAGTGCAAAGATGAGTTGTGGTTGCCATTCGTCATTCTATTATAGAGCTTTCTCCGACTTTTCTTACTCCATACTTTATTCTTTCCGACTTCGAGCGAAGACTTTTTATTTGTATCTATCTATACATATAAATATCGGAGTTGTTTTTTGCTTTCTCTTTCACTACTTGGATATTTCTTGTGCGGTGCATTTACGACTGTTATTTTTTGGGGGAGGTGGGTTTTTCTGTTGGATGGGGCATTTGATCAATCTGTTTCCGAGCAACGAAAAGAGTCCCACATTCTTTCATTTTGGCTTTGTTGCGTTATTTAGTCTATTGACACAGAGTATGGTAGACTAGAGATTTGTAACTTCTAACATTAATTCTATCGCATTTAATCATACTATCTGAAAGTCATTCACCCGCATTTCTGGTATAGACATATAGTTTCCTCTTTATCTATGTTTAGACGAATCAGTACTCATGTTTCAACGTGGATTCTATAGAATTGCTAAACATTAAATTTACTCAAAATGTTTAGAGCTAAATTACAGCGAAAAATTGCTTGAATTTAATTAAAGTTACAAATAATATACAGGCCAGCTTTATATTCAATTCTTACATTAGAAAAACTTTACGATTATGAGAATACGAAATTTGATAAAATAAAAATACATTTTCGAGAATAACTTTATTTTTCACTTTTGGTAATAAATCTCTTTCAACAGCAAATTTAAATTTATTTCTATAATATTTAACACTATTATTTGTCAAATACAATATTATTTTGTCGATAACATTATTTGTGAAAGCCACTCTCACTCTGTTGGCTCTTCAAATATCATTTTACAGTGGACTTTCCTCAGAAGTTGATAAAATCAAAAGTGTATACTAGGAGCCAAACATCTTTCTTTCCAGAATTTATTACGAAAAAAGCACTTAAATGATTCGCTTTTTTAAAGTACGTGATAAAGGAAATTTTAGGCTGATTAAATAAACACGATTTTATGAAACATAAGTATATCTTTGTATATTTAGGCATTTATTTATTTATTTAAGATTGAGCTACCCTGAAAATCTTGGACTACTTGAAGCCCATACTGTTCGGCAATAAAAGTCCATTATAAAATTCTCTTTTCATTATATAGAGATTTAAATGGAATGATTTACGTTTCAATAATTTTCAGTGTATTTGTTGTATATTACTTATTTTTATGTTGCTTATATCCTTCCGTGGAGGAGGAAAATAAACTGATATTTTTTTTAAATTAACTTATTAGCTAATAAATGAGATTCTTTTGAATGAATTTATTCTAGAAGGCATTACATCCGGATTACTCTGCATTCAACTTTTATAGTGTCTTCTAACTTCTGTACGAAGAAAGACTTTAATTGAACTATGTATTTAAAAAAAATGTGGATAATAAACTGATTTCTTCAGAAACCTAAATATCTTAAATGTTAGTATGTTGCTTCAGAAACAATAAATATCTTAAATGTTAGTATGTTGCTATAAATATATGGGGAAATCGAAACCTAAGAAGGTGATCCAGATTTATTTGACCTTAGTTTCTAACTCTAGAATAAACAAAACAAAGTTCATTGTTAATGAAACTCTTAATTAATAAAGCACCAAAAAATCCAAACTGACACTTTGCTCTTCATACCTTTTCAGCATTACTACTTAATATCTCCTATTTAAAGTTTATTTATTTTTTTCGTTTCTTCACTTTACAGCTGATAGAGCAAGACGTAACATTTATTGTCATGTGTTCTTTTGACATACATCAAATAATATACTATAAGTTATTAGAGTACATTTTTATTTACTTTATAGTAGGTCATTTAGAAATGAAAGATGCATTATATCCTTGTGAGATTATTTGAATAAATCATCCTTTCAACATTAAATTCTTATATTTTAAGCAAGCACATTTTTATTTTAGGTAGCATATTAATAACAGTTAAATCAGGGTGAAAAATAAATGTTTATAATTAAATGAAAACGCATTGCTATAATCTGATTTGCAATCTGTTATTCACAAAGAAATAATTTTATGATATATGTTTATATTTCTTTAATTACACTTACCTAACACTTTTACTTTAATTATTAGCAATACCTTTCAAGCTTTAATGAGATCGAACTTTGAAAGGAGAATATGAAATGAAATTCAAGTTCTTAACTGGTATAAATAGGAAAAGTCTCTTATTCTCAGTAACTGACTTCGATCAAAAGTCAACGGACTGTATACAGGCCTCAAGCTTTTAACGGAAACATATAAGTGTTATGGCATTTTCATGAAGAAATTCGCAAATTAAACTTACGATCAAAAGTATGGAAATTTTTATTCATTGCAACTTGCTACATTTGTTTTATTATCTTTCTTTTCTTTTCAATGAAATTTTTAAAATTTATTCTTGAAAATTTTCAGGCAAATAAAGCCATAAATTCATGGCCTTTTTAATTGCTGAATATTTGCTATTTAAGGTCTGATAATTGATGGAAGGAGGAATTTAAAGATTATCATAGATAATTTACATGTCCACCTTTTATGTAATAATGAATTTTATTTTTCTTCTTGTACTAGCTAAAATAAAATTTATGCCGAAATAATTCGTAAATGCGAATATATACAGGAAAATTTGTTCTGTCCAAATTTTTGCGCTCTCTTCTTTAAAAAAATGATAGGCATTAACAACATTTTTTATGAGGAATTATGTAAGTGTTTTGTACCGCATTTAAATCTTCTGAACAGAAAAAAAAAAAAAATGAAAGAAAGAAAGAAAGGAAAACTGTCTAGTATATAAGAGACATTGGACAGAAGTTTTAAGTTAAGAAATAGCGCTTATTTTTTGGTTCCTACCTATAGTATTATTCAATACACATATGGAGACCTATAATATTTTTATTGCTGTATAGCTTCTATTGTATATTGGGAAGTATGAAAAAAAGTGAGTCGTTAACCTGCAATGTCATAAAATGTAGACAACAGATGTTACAAGTAACCAAAAAACTTTCACATTATTATGAATTTTTTACTGTAGCTGAATTTTAGACAAATTTCAGAACTGTGATTTTTAAATTATAAGCAAAATAGTATCTCATTAGGCCTATGAAACACTTTAAAATTTCATAGACCCCCGTCAAATTCCAAAAAGTTATTCTATGAGTTGAATTATCCTGGGTTTAAATATCTTCATCTTTATACGCATGAAATCATGACAAAGTATTGAAAAGCGAAAGTAAAAGTTGAGTTCTAAAATCGAAAAATGTAATACGTATTTTTATAACGTGCCCGAAATTTGCATTTTATGAATTTATTTTATGTTGATTTCATGATTTTTATTTTATGAAAGTAAAAATAAGGGAGACTTTTTAGATTATTTTCTCAAGATCCGAAAAACTAGATTTTCAAACATAGAAACAACTCATTCATCCTCAAATAAATTTTGCACTTTTATTAATATCTCGGAAAAGCTTAGAAAGTTAGAGGTTACCTCGTAATTAATTACCTTGTTATTATCGTATAATACGTAGCCCCTTGACGCAGGAGACAAGCTAAACTGTGTTATCCATTACAGAGTAAATCCATTATTAATCATTATGACAGGATCTAGTCTCTACATAAACATCTAACTTAGGTATTACTTCGTCGATTATTGTCATTTAATAAGAAAGAATCTGAATTTTTGAAACTTAATTTCTTTTCTTTTTTTGGGAAAGAATGAACTTTTAAGCCTTTTGACGTATTGATGGAGTTCATCACTAGATGGAGTTATGCTCGTTATTTTTGCAAAGCAAACATTGCTTGAACTCTAGTTGACAAGTTCGGAGAGATTGGAATTTTAGCGCCATCTGTTAGAGGTAAAATGAATTATTTGTTCTTCAAATAATATTAATGTTCTTAGTAAGTGTGCGAAAAGATTACTGCACTTATTTTAAATATTTCCCAATAGCAGGAAAAATTACCAAAAGTGGGCATAATTATTTTATATAAATTCTCATACTTAGTGGAAAATCTTAGCTACTAAATCAATTTGAAAGTCTAAAAACAAATTCTTAACGCAGAATGTTTGCTCTTTATGATACATCGCGAAATCTGCATGGCTTTATCTAATAACAATCATAAAAAATCTATAAAAAACTATCTAAAACGATTGTAATAAATGTATGTTAAAAATTTGGGAACGTTGTTATTATTCTTATTATTTGAAACTATTTTTGCCTCACGTATTTTACGATTATATAAGGTCAAAGTTTTTAAAAACAATAATGGAATTAATTATTTTGAACTTTTGATTAATTTATTATTGAAAGTACAAGAGAAAGAGATAGCATTGTATGAGAAATTTTACTGATATAGAAAACTATAGTAACTTATCCAATAACTATAGTAACCATAACTATTATCCATAACTATAGTAACCTATCCATTCAATTCATGTTTGTTGACTTCAGAGACTAAGCGGTATATCTGTGAACGCTGGAAGTTCGACCCGAATTCGGATTCTAAGGAAAACCCTTGCTGCGTGGTGGTTTTTTACATGTGTAATGTGAATGTGCAAGCTCCCTTATCCCCCCTCCCCTTCATAGAGATATCCTTTCCCTTAGATAGATAACCCTGATGTGCTTGCCATGCTCCTAATAACCTAATCTAACAGCAAATTTGATTTTACCATGATATGAATTTAGTTATAAGGTTTTGAGAGCCGTAATTAGATTTCATAAATAAAAAGTGTGTATTTAATATATGCTAACTCGTGTTTGATGTTTAAATGGTGCTTGAAACTTTTCAATGCTTAAAACTGTATTGGAAGACTGAGCTCTCTTAGTAATACTAAATTTATGTCTTGCAATTCATAACTGGAAAAAAACCTTAGAATTTGGAGGTCATATTATAAAATTTATTTTATTACACAGCCCTGCCAATATTATATAACATAAACTGATATTTCAATTAATGTTACCATAAAAAACGGCATTGTTGATATTTCATTTTTTATAGGGAAATGCTTTATGAAAAAGAAATTTAACTATATTTGTTAAAAGCAAGTTGTATATTATTTGTAATTTGCATATGGATTTATTTGAATCTGAGAGGCCTCCAGAAGGCCTGCATAGCATACGATTATTATTTAGCTCATAACCGAACATTTTGTTCAGTATCAGCTTATAAATTTTGCAGCTGTTAGGAAGCACATGTCAAATAGCAAAGCATTTGCCCAGAATAACGCTCTTCACAAATATTGGATTATTCACTTTTATCCGAATAAAATTTAATGCTATGCACATGATAATGAAAGGAGCATTAATTTTAATTAAAGACGCACACACATACGTGAATAGATATGTATACACTACTAGATATGTATACATATGCGTATGTGCGTATACACTTTATATACAGCGAATTTCGGGCGGAGAGTTAGGCATAGACTTTTCATGTGATCAAAACCAGAGACGACATGGCCAGACGTTTCAGGAAGACTCTTTCCAGCCAGTTTACTTCTGTAATAAATTGATTGCCGAATGAAGGGATTTGAAATTATGCTGTCCCTTATTTTATTGTCCTGATTTTTTTTATCGAAATGGGAAGAACACGTGAAAAACATGAGGTTTTAGAGAGATTTTGTCGGGCTCAACTAAAAATCAAGCTTTGTCAATTTGTTTAGGATAGCGAGCGGTATCTCGGATGCAAAGCTGGGGGTGAAATTAGATTCTCATCCTATGTTAAAGTGATCCAGATGCATATAGAACCTCAAAACATCCACTACAAAGGCCAAAAAGCTTGTGTTCCTAAGACTCATAACTACTACAACCCTCTGCGAAAGATTACTCTAAGATAACGGTTTCCTTAACAAACGCCTTGCATGGGAAGGCTATGAAGGGAGAGATTTTCTGGGGCGGAACTCTAACAGAGTATTTACAAAGGAAAGAAAAGTTAATGAGTCAACAAGTACTTTGTGTTCCTGATGTTGCAAAAAGATTTTGTCGTTCAATGAGCCGCATCAGACATGGCTTTAGAGGTTGTCCTATCACAACGAAACAATAGTGAAGAACACCTTGTACTTTGTCTTAGTAAGAAAATCAGTCCCGTGGAGAGAAAATACAGAATTATTAAACGAGAGTCTGCTGCCATAATATTTGCTCTAGAAAAACTCAGGCCTTTACTTCGACGGACAGCCTTATGTAAGGCTATCCAAAAGGATCATCAACCTCTCGAGTAACTAAATTTTCATTCATCTCCAAATCAGAGGCTACTAAGGTACTTACCAACCATTCGACTACAAGATCGAACCTACACCAGAAACTGAAAATAAAAATGCGGATGCACTTAGCCGCGTTAGCGGAACAAGTTCAATAGAATCATTCCCAAGAAGTCAACAGACTTAATTATTTTAATGAATTTTGAAGCACTGTTATTGTATCGTGTAAAATGTTTAATGAGATACGTAAATGTGGTAATACAATGTTAATGTCTTAAAAGTTGTAATATTGGGAATGTAGTATACTACATTCATACAGTACACACATTCATACCGTATATATGCAGTATACTACACTCATAGGTATACCTATTGTAAAATGTGTATTGTCTAAAATTTCGGAAGTACCCTATACAACAAGCTGAATTTAGAAACGTGTAAATATTAATTGACTGAGAGGAAGTAAATTTTGAAAAATTTGGATTTCTAGGCCAGAGCCAGGTAAGATTGTTAGTTAATTAGATTTAAAAATATTCATTTTTATATTCTTGCCTCAAGGTTGTTAAGCAGGAGGACTCTGGAGTACTGCATTGATTGCATTTTTGTATATGTGTGCTCGTGACATGTGCTACGCTTGATTGAACCAAACTGTTCCGAATGCTGTAAAGATAAGGAATTTTAATGTGTTCTAGACGCATGTGGACAGTTAGCCTTAGACTTATCACATGGCTGAGCGTTTCAGGAATGTTCCTTTCAGCTGATGGGAACAAAAAGATGAATCAATACGCTTAGTGTGATGTCACAAAGTCAGATATGCAAATTCCATTGTTTAACGAGCATAATAGGGGAAAAGCTCCCGACAAGTCAGATTTTTCGCTTCTGGAGATAACTATTCACTTCGTAGAAACGAGTTTTTGACCATTTGCCTAAGACGACAGTATATTGATAATTTTTTTTGATAATTTTGATCGTAAAGAGTTTTCGTTTATATTTTCAATCCAGAAATAAAGTTGTGATGCCTTTAATGATCTCCGTGATAGTCAGTGGTATTACAAAACAAATATACACCGCGTCCACAAGTCCTTACTCAGTCATTATTTTCGCAACTATTAGAAATATACTTCCAACTGCACAAATATTTTAAACATCGCAGATGTTCATCTTTTGGCATCTTCAAACTTAAAAAAAAAATTATAAAAATTTTGAAATATAACATTTTACTGTCCTCTGGTCTCTCTACTTATATTTAGAAAAAGTTTATCTTCACTAAAGGAATAAAACACAAAGACATTTGACTCCTGTGTGACAAAAATTGTCTGCGATATTTAATTTCAAAATTTGGGATATTTGACTCTTCAAACTTGCTTTGAGCCATCGGGCAAAAATAATTAAAAATATTTTGAAATTGATTTTTGCCCCTTAAATGCTATTATTTTGTAATTTATTAGGATGCAAGTGCTTTAGTTTATAGATTTATCATGATTGGTAAGCAAAAGAATTTTCGCACGAGGAATTTATAAGTTTTCAAAAGCTAAAATTATGTTAGTTATATTTTCATGAAGTTAATATGGTATTTCATGTATCAGGCATAACATCTTTATCTTTTTTTTAAAAAATGATAAAGAAAAAAAGAATAATGAAGTGATTTGTTTTGCCCTAAATTTAGATTGCCTGTAAGTGAAAAAGTTGCCTATTGGTAAACATGTTTAACTTGCCGAATTTTTCCCGAATTAGATCTGATCTTTGCCTGACGAAATCTTCCTAAAAATTTCACTATTGCACCAATTATTTCAAAGTAAACACATTCTGCATTTCTAATACACAAAACGTCAAATTTTCAATTTTATACGAAGCTTTACAAGCATATGATGAAGTCATAGAGCCGAAAGAGCACCGACGGACGGGACTAAAAGAACAAACTGATAGCCAGCGATACTATTCTTAATGTACACCGCCTTCCAAAAGTTAAGGAACAGCATGTTTTTTGGTCTAATATGAGAATGAAGCAACATTGAAACAAGAAATTTACAGGACATGTTCACTAAATAGTTCTTTAATGAATGCGACATAGAATGTTTCTAAGTTCGAAACAAACATGAATTACAACAAAAAATTGCAGAGATTAGCAGTGAAATCTAGTCTTAGAGAAACAGTATATCACAGAAGTATATATTTTCTTTTATACTATTCTATCAGTTTCAGTATCCTGTATATTACTACAGTCCAGTGGGAAATATAACAAAAAATAGTGACAAAACCCCCTTGTATCCAAATTATAGTGCAGTAGAGAGAACAACACAGCAAACTATATTATTTTGAGATTCAAGCTAGTTTAAATCTGAATACACGATACATGTTCAATTTAGTTTTCTGAAACAGAAGTTTATTATGCCATTCAGTATAACTTAAATACACATTTTAACAGGAGAAATAATTAAAAATACGCCTAAGGTCGGTTTAGGGTAAAACTTCACTTATCAGTTAGCTGTATCATTTTAAATTTAAAGAGAGGATATTCTAACGTTAGATTTATTTTTATAGGCAGCACTGAACAATGGTTAGTACTTGTTTCTTTTAAAATTAATATGTTGATTCAAACACTGAATAGTTTAGTGGAAATATTTTATTAAGATTTTTTGTGAAAGTCTTTATATGGTATGTTTTATTCTAACCATCGGCATCCATCAAATGCATAATTTGTGAAACGTGAATAATTGTGCGAAAACAGCTTCAGAGAGAGGTTTACAGAAAGTAGTGTCCAAAATAAAAATTAAATATCTAATACACGAGAAACAATGTCTTGAAAAATTATATTCAAGCATAATGAAAGCATCATTTTTAATTAAACTATAAAATATGAATGTTCATTTGGGGATATTTTTCATTTATAATAGTATAAAACAATAAGTGGCAATCTCATTTGTATAAATTCTAACTTAAATGCCAAATCATATAAATTTTTGTGATTGTATGTCTTAAAAGAGGGTACATTCAGCATTTTATAAGATTTCAAATTTTCAATATTATAGAAGAAAGGAAAAAAAATTGGAATAATAGTATAGTGATAGTTATTTCGTGTAATTTTTATAACTTTCTAACTACATAGATGGATTGTATGAAAATGGAAATTCCTTATAACGAATTTCTACCTTCAGGAAAATACATTAGTTACGTACACTGAAGAAGAAGTAAGGAAGTAAGAGACGATATAATATCTCACCCAAAGCAGTGTAACAGTTCAGTTCCAATTTGGGCAATCTGTACTAGTATTGTAAATGTGTATTAATAGTGATTAATGTATCAGCTGACTTAAGGAATTAAAGTTTAAGTAAGATAAGAGGCAAAAATGTTGTGGAATAGTTTGTGAAAGTAGTAAAAATCGAACTTCTGCCTCCAGTTCGTAAAAATAATCAGATTCTAGTATTTTATTCAAGAAGATCATATAAAGTTTGGTGTGAAATACGGATACAAATAAAATTAGATTCCAAGAGAAAAGAAATAAGAACTAAAAGAAATAATAGGGAATATAAAGGCTTAAACATATTATAAATTTAGAAGCCAAAGATGAATATTAAAAATATGAAATAGCAATAAATATCAAAAGAGAACTAGCAAATTTAGGAAGTGATGGGTAATAAATAACGAAAAATATAAGTCTTTAATGAAAGATGAATAAAACTGATGTTCGCAAAATAAATCGTTTAAAACTAAGGTAAAAAATTTTAAAGGAAAAATATTATTAAAGTTCAAAAGTATGAAATCAATTATAAGAATAATATTATGACATTAATTCATGAATTACACATAATGTCCAAAAATAATTACTTTATATTCTTAAAAATTACTATACTCTCAAAGGGTTATTATCAAAAATATTATTATTTTAAACAAAGTTTTAATTTCTGAAGCTATACGAAAGAAATCATTGGTTTAAATTCATCTTTAACTCACAGTTAAAACTTTTGCTTTAAGAAAATAGTTTTATGAATTCCTTTTATTTCATAAAGAATGTATAAGTACCAAGCATATTCTAAAGAAAATAACTAAAAACAAGTTCTCTTCATTCTGATGTATCAACAACTTTCCCCATATTCACTGACAGATAAGCCTCCCTCCCACGACTGACCATTCCTTCTCGGGAGCTCCCTCAAATCCCGTTCCCTGGCTCAGAACTCTCATTTTCCTCTACTCAGCCCAAACCATTATTCCACCGCCTCTGTATCTGTGTCTTTCCACAAGGTGGGATTCGCTGTATCTGGTGCGTTGTTCCCTCCAAATCAGCTGACGATCTGAATCACTCTCCAGTGTGAGCCTGGATTCATCTTGAAGAGAACAGACGCCCATTGTTAACTGGTAAAGGAGACGTGTTCTCTTGCCAAACATAAAAGGCACCTCTGTGTCCTTGGGTCAAGGGGACACAAACAACTGGTCGTCTTGCATGCAGACCTGTATTGTTCAGGCGTCTGCGCACTGTAGTAGCTGAGATTCTTGTTCCTGTTGCCACTAAATGATCTGCCATGAGTTGACGCACAGTAATGCTACTCTTCCTTCGGGCCGATAGAGCTAAATAACGGTTTCCCTCATGTGTTGTAACTCTAGGTCTTCGTGGAATATGTCATCTAGACACATAATTCAAACTGTTTCCATAGTCGGTGGACCACGCTACGAGAGACATTGAGACGTCTAGCAGCATCAGCTTGTGACATCCCCATTTCAATCCATCCGATCGCCCGCCACCTCAACGAATCGGGCAAACGACTTTTCTCTGGACATTGATAGACTCTCCTGGATATTGTCCACGAAACTGCAGTAACAAATGAAGATCAATACTCTTGAACAAAAATTACAGTTTTTGCATTTTTTCTCGAACTCCTATATAAGGATTCATTTCTATAAAATAAAAATGGTAGCTACTGTTTTTGCATATATTTTTTTAACTTCGTTACTGTCATGCATATGAACTATGAATTTAAACGTTACTGACATTTTTGTAATGGTGAGCTTTGAAAAACATGCCGTTCCTTAACTTTTGGAAGGCAGTGTATTTCAATTGTCATTGCGCTCGAGAGCGTTAAATGTGCTAGTTTTAAAAATACTTTTTAAAACGAAAGATACTTTTAACTAGCCTTTTATCTGTAATCTGCTTAAATGCGTTCAACACCATCAGATGCTTTATACCTAGTGTTTGGGGTGCTATGGACCTAGGTGGATATAACAGCATTTTATGTATTACTTGTTGACCTGAAACAGCAGGTATAGAACCCCTTTCCCATAAAGCTTAGAGTTTGGTGAGCGCAAAGTAACCAAACTGGGTTCTTTTTTAAGAGTTCCCGCTAATTAATAACATTTTCAAAAGCAGGCGCAATAAAGTGTTACTTTAATTAAAACTTTATGACATCCTTATAGGTCGGTATCATGTTTTCATTAAAAGATTTTGGTCTCCCAAATACGGAAATAAAGTATCTAATCGTGTGGGACATATTTACGAAGATTACAAATTAAAACTTTAAAGTTGTCTTTCGATGTAAAAAACTTAATACATTGTTGCAAAAAACAACAAATTAAATACAATCAGAACAAATCTCTTTTCGACCAGGTGCCACTGTCCGGTTTTAGGTATAAAGTGACTGACGTCGAGTGTCTGGACTCTTTCTTCCAGAACATCATCAAGCTTAATTTAAAATAGAAAAGTTTAATATTTTGCTTAACTGAGATGTAGTATATTAATATGTTATGTTTGAAGTAATTGATGTAATGGTGAAATGTTTAGAAAGATTACGACAGAAAAAAGATCAAATTTAATTTGGGGAAATATTTTGGCACATTAATCATATTTACTAACATGCAACTTTTACACATAAGGTTATCTAAATTTAGGGTAAAAAAGGAGGGGAGGAAAAGATGTTCACTCTACTTTAATGAGCAAATGCTATGAGGATCATTTACAGTAAAAGAGATAATTAAATGATTGCTTAAAACAATAGTAAAATAATATTTTGGTTCGAATAATCAGTATAGAACGTTCTATAAGTTTTAAACTTAACTCTCGCAGAAAATAAATGTTTAAATTACTTTCTCAGTATTTTGTACAGGTCTCTTTGACTATGCTAAAGAGTTTTAGCATAGTCAAAGAGAGCTGTATAGAATAGTTTAATATCAGCATAGCTGTAATATCTGTTAAGAGTAGGATTCCAGAAGAAAATGTAACATTTTGCCGTGCCTTCAAATCATGATTGTGACTATAACGTGTGAACCAGGCATTTACTGTTTCAACTTTTGAAAGAAAAGGAAGTCCCTTGGCGCTTGTTCTGGTGAATATGGTGGACCGGGATAGAATTGAAAGCCGTATTGCTGAACAGTAGTCTAGAAAATCTGAGCGCTGTGTACTGGGGTATTGTGATGCAAAAGCAATAATTTTCTGCTTAGTTTATCGCAGCATTTTACTTTACTTGTCAGAGCTGAGTCACCGTGTTAATGTAAAAACATATGTTATCACGGTATTCTGTAACACATAGTCAACAAGCAGTACCACTTCATTCCAAAAATATAACCGATAACCCAACGAATTTCCTTGTTTGAGCTCGGGGGAAGATCTATTGGATTTCCGCACTATGCTGTCTAATTAATTTTCTAAATCCTGATGATGAAGCCATGTTTAATCTCCTGTCGCTAGCCGTGTATAATAATTTCATCGGCATCCATCAAGCGTAACAGTTTTGAAGAAGTTTCGATCCAATGTTTCTTCATTTCTAGAGTAAACATTCTGGCAATCCATCTGTCTCAAATTTTAGATATTCCAGCTTTCCTTTTATCCACCCATCATTGTGGCAATCTGAGAAACTGTCGCTCGCTAATTTCAGGGGCTTATTCCTGGACTATAGCATACATTTCTCCAGCGGTCTCATCCACTTTGCATCCTGGTCTGGGATTCTACTCGGAGTGACGATCTTCCCTGTCTAAATGAAGGAAGCTCACCTTTTGATGGTGGGATGGGAAAGTGTTATATTACCCTAGATTGCAGACATGAATTTATGAATATTTATCAGCCTTCTTTTGTGAAGAACTCAGTCATCGAAAGGTGTTTGATATTGATCACTGACTGATGTGATGACATTTAACAACTACTCAAAAATCACATATTAATACTTATACTTAATTATTATACTGTGCTTGCTTTCCTTTCTGTACCATCAAAGGAACGATGTGATTATTTCACCTCATATTGCGATCCCGCAAGTATTCCATCATGCAAACGCATGAAGCTTATCGAACGGCCTTCGCATTCAGTATGAAATATTGCTAAACTTTGTTCATTAAACTTAATTCATCAGAAAAAATTTATAAAGTTTTCGTAGGAATTTCAGGAAAAGCGATGAGTTTTAAAAGATTAACACATTTTTCGACGCCTGTAAAATTTAATAAAAGCATTCAAAATTAGCCTGCAGGAAAAAAATTGTAATATTAGAGGTAATTCAAATTATCGTGGACAACAATAAGTTTCTATCCACAAGTATAAATTAGCCGATTAATCTAAAAAAAAATCTTGCGCTACAGTTAAATAAAAAGCTAAGCAAAATTTTAGTACTATTTAAAAATCACCTGCGAAAGTAATCGAAGTTTAACTAATTTAGATTCTTTTCTGAAGTATTAAACGAAATAGAAACGTATAGTAATCAATATGTTAAATCGTTTAATAAGAATTTTAAAAAGCAATAAATTCGAAAGCAACTGTCAGAAGAATTTTGCTGAAGCAAGCCTAGAATTTTTAGTTAATGGGGTAATTTTATACTTTACCGACTTCTTAGCAAACGATCGATCTCGAGTACGAGCCTTATGCCTTATCACTCTTTTATTCTGCACCATACTGGTGCCAAAATAAAAGTTCAGAGAGAAAAAAAATGTTAATGCTTGATGCATCGCTTTGCCGTCTTGGCAACTTTTAAAAAGTACATGCTTATTGAATTTTAATGAGAGATTTTTTAGCGCAGCAAAACTTGAGTCATAATTCGAAGTTAATTTTTTATGAATTTTGTCGCTGCTGCGCCCTTTGTTGCTGAATACGTTTTAATAATTTTGCATGCAGGGAAAAAGTTTTTCTTAAAATATTCCTGAAACAAAGTACATTGTTTGCGGGCAAAAAACGCAACAGTGAATATATTAATGAACAGTTTGGGATAGTCACTTAATGCATGCATCAGAGACGAGAATAAGAAATTTTATTTAAAGCGTCAAGATATTTTTTATTGGTAAGATAGATGAAAATTGGTGTTTTTTTCCATCTGTACTTTTTCAAAAGATTGTTTGCTTATGCATTCTCTCAGAGGCACTCAGATATTGCTTCTTTAGAATAATTAAATTTTGTGAAATTTTGGAGTATTTCAAAATCTTAGGTGAAATCTTAAATACCACTCTATCTCTGTTAGAGCTCTTCTAAATTGTAAATATGCCACAGAAAAAGCGATAGAAGCCGCCAATGTACAAAGTAATCTTATAATATTTATAAATTCACCAAATCATCCTCATTTTAAATTTTAAATTTCAAAATGTCAACTTCTGAGTGTCTCAACTTCGGTCTGATAGTAAGCTATATAATAAAAAATAAATGCTTCAGTAATGTCTCTATGAGTTTTTTTTTAATTAATTTCCAACACGAAAAAAAATGTAGCTGAAACTCACGTGAAGCTTATATTTTGTATAAATCAGGAATCCAAGTTTTTGAATTGTTACTGAATTGGATTAACTATTAGTGTCAAATGAAATTAAATATTAGTGTCACAGTCAAATGTAGAAGCTTTTTAGCAACTAAGAGCAAGCTTTAGAAACAAGTTTCTCATTTGACGCTGAAAGCAATGTTTTATGTTAAAAGAATTACTTAGCAATCAAAATATTTAAAACAGGGTTTCCTCACTTTTATTCTGTCAGATTAAGTGTCGAAGAACCTAGTGAACTGCTAAGCGATTAATTGCCTAAGTTCGAGAACAGAAGCATAAACTCAAGTGGGGTTAGTTAGACTTTATTTGTGAAAAATAAGATTAACAGTTGGCTCCTTTCTTTGGGCGTAAGCAAGCCTCCACTTTGGCTTAAAATGTACGAAATAAGAACTAACTAATGACTAACTAAAGAGATTTAGCCGAAGCTAACTTCTACACTAAATGGCCCGTACTATTAAATTAGCCAGAGAACTATCAAAAGGCACGTAATATGGCCGAACGTTGTAACAGCTTAGACAGACCTAGGCCAAAGACAACCGCGTGCTATTCAAGAATCCTCACTCTGTCTGTTAAGTCAGTTAAACTTGACTTAAGTACTATTCTCCTTCTCATTTGCATTTAACGCGATTCTAAAAACTCAATCTGGTAGGGAGTAGTAAGTTGAAGCTAGATGCGATAGAAAAGAAGCCCTAAATTAAAATAACTGCTATAAAATTAAAATATACGTTACACAATATTGGCTTTGTTAATAGGACTCGGATATTTTAATAAATATCTCCATATCTTAAATGGAGCTGAGTGCACTGTTGTTTAAATTTTTAACATATTACCATTAAATAAACGATATTTAGCATATTTTCAAAGACTTTACAGAAGGCATTTAAACTTTCTTTATCTATTCCAATTGATTTTCTCTAACTTTTTAATATTTTTATAACTTTCTAATTTAAGATACTTTACTTTACAAATTATTTTGCAGTTGAATAATAAAGTTTCTTTATAAGATAAAAATAGAATTTTTCTAGAATATGTTAGTAGTAAGCCGGGGTCCTCGTACGACGGAGGTGACGTCACAGAAAAGGGGCGTGGCCTCCGCCATCTTGGATCACGTGAATCCTCCCGTGACTAGTCTGTAGATGGATTGGGTGGCGTAGACGGAATGACGTCATGTAAAGTTTCGTTTTTATTTTTTGTGGCAATGACCCTATTTTTGAAAGTTTTCATTTTTTTGGCAAAGACAATATTTTTTTTATGTTTGAGAGAACGAGCTCTTGAAACACGTGTTTGGAATGATATCAATTTTAATTTATTATTTTAAATACGGGATTAATTGCTTTTAATTATTTAATACGTGATTCCTTTTAATTATGTTTAATTATTAATCATCATTTTTAATGAATTAGTGCGTCATTATTTTTAATTATTATCTTTAATTACTTTTTTTTAAAAATTTAATATCATTTTTCCTGAATTTTAAAAATAACCCAACGGATGGGATTCGAAATTGGCATCTCTGTGATGAGATGCCTGAACGCTACTTCAAGGCAACCCTTTCGTCCCTCTAATCTTGTTATTTTATCTTGTCCACACTTTGTCCATTTGACCTTGTGCAGGGGGAAACCGCCATGATGTCACTAGACTGAAGGATAGCGCATGCGCGAAACTGCCGTTTTAGCTTTCTAATCCATTACCTTATTCTCTGCTGTTTTAGATATAAGATTTTCCCACAGTTTAAATTATTTCTTTGTTATTAGGATATTTTTCATTGTTTTCCTTTTTTTTTCCTTCTCGTTCTTACTAGATTAAATTTATATGCTTTGCTTTTGCTAACATAAATTTCACTGTCGCAAATTAATGTTTCCAAAATTTTATATCCGTAGAAGAAAACTTATTTTTACATTTCTTTTCACTTTCTATTTTGCACGAAGTTTTTTTTCCAAATTTATTCTTTTTCATATTTTTACTTTAATTTTTTTTACGTTTAAATCTTCTTTGTTTTTTTACAAAAATAATATTTATTTTTACAAGTTTCATAATTTTCCCTTTTCGCTTTTTATTTTAAAGACGTTGTTACTACATTTTTCATTTTGTTTTAAAAAAGTAATATTTATTTTCATATTTTTTTCATTTCAATGTTTTCACAAATTCAGTTCCCTACCCCTTATGTATTTTACTTCCAAAAGTAAATTTTAATTTTTTCTTTTCACATATTTTTTTCTTTTTTATAAATGTAAATTTTTTCTATTCTTTAAAATTTTTCCTTGTTATGTTTTTATTTTACTCTTAACTTCTTTCCCTTGTTTTAAATACTTATTGATGCTACATATCCATTTCCATCTGGAGACCTTCATGGATAATATTTTCTGGAACTTTAAACAGCATTCTTCTATACAGTTTAATTGAATAGTACATTTCTTACTTTTTATACTACTAAATAAGAGATACTTAGAACTTTTCCTTGTAATATGTTGTAATAATTACTAATGACTGTACTAACTTTATGAAATACTATGCAAAACATTACGAATTCTCTTTTACGCGTCTACTTTTAATCAAAGGATTCACCAAACTATGTCCGACAAATGTAAATTTTACACTTTGCATTTACACATTTTTCCTCATATTTAACTTTTATCCTGCTTTAAAACATATTCGTGCTGTATTTCTGCTTCCTTTTCCAACCCAAAATAAATAAATACAGACTTACACATGTTTCTTTATTGTAAGACCTACTGATGTTGAACAAATCTCATAACGAGTAATAAATTTTCATGGTATGAAGTCCACTCAAACCAATACATGGAGCATTTCTATACAGTTTAGTTTAGATACGTACCAACAGTACTTCATTTGTTATTATTTTTACTCCACAGAAATTTACACGTATATATTTAGAATACTCCTTTTTATTCAGCAGAAGGATCACTTATATAACTAACACAGATTAACGCTTTGAAACACTTTACAAAGATATCTTGGAATTTATTGTGCACATCCTACCTAAAACCACTAAACATTTTCTAAACCTTGATTTTTTTCATGTGAAAACATCACTTGGATTTTTAGTATGATTCCACCATTTACCGCAAAATTTCATAAACGCTACTATATTTGAACATATCACAGCCTTAATTTCTTAACAAGGTAGAGGATTTTTAACTAAAGGGAATAATATCCATACTGTAATGCATTATTTTAAATTTGAGTTATAGTCACATTTGTGAAGGAGAACTGAAACAAAAGTCTGTGATACACCTAGACTTAAAATTCAGCCATGGAAAGGAAACTTTGTCGCCTTTTCCCAACCTAGAATGAAAAAATTTCTTAACTTGGAATATTTTGTTTCATCCAGTACGATCATTATTTTTTGCTGAGTCTCATAGCTTCTTAACGTATTCATTGTAACCTGACTAAGAGATATCCATTTCTCCTATTGAGAATAATTTATTTAGGATTGAACTCCTACAGTCTTTTGAGAATGAAATTTAATTTATCATACCTGGCAAAAAAACTCCTACGTAGTTATAATACATTACACGAAATATTGAATAGAGTTCCAAATAATGATCCAACATAGTAATTAACTTAAAAAAATTTAACTCAGTCATTTTAAGATAGAAATTTCAAATTGACATTATTTTTTTAACACTGAGCTCTTGCAGCTCTTTGAGAACATTTAACATTTAATTTCTCATTGATAGTAAATAAAATTATGCATAACCATCATTCATAACATATAATATTGACATGACTTCCCAATAATAATCCATCTTAACCCTTAAAAATTTTAGCCCATTCTAAATAAGGTATGCATTTCAAATTGACATTGCCTAATAATGCACTATTACAGCTCTTTTGACATTTAACTTCTCATAGATAGCAAATAAAATTTCTAACGAATATCGTGCATAATAGGTGTGACAGAAACTCCATATAATGATCTACTATTGTTATCAACTTTAAAAATTTTAATGCAGTTTAGTATGACTTAACATGCCGGCAGTCTCCTGAAACTTTGTGAGCACCTGATCTTCGCACTTACAAAAGTTTTTAGTAGAATTGTTAATTCAACGTAAGAGCGAAGGTCAAATACCACAAATACCGCTGGAACCACTTTTATGGAAACTGTTATATAACTAGATTTGTATACTTACTGTCTAGAGTTTTGCACAGTACTTGATCATCATTATATCTCTTTTTAGTAAATTTACGTTTTATATGCTGTGTCATTCCAAAAAATAAGCTTCGACTAGGTAGAATATTTGCACATTCTACTGAGTTTCTCAGATCTGAAGAATTTCTTACTTCCAAATTTTTATCTTATGCCTGTATATCCTGCGTTTATTCCAATCGTCTTCTTATTACTGATAGGAAAATTTACAATTACGTGAACGATATGGAATACTGAAGCTCATATGTATGCTGAATTATGAGAACAAATCCGGCGTTCTGTCATAATTGGCTAATACTGTGAACAATAAATTTTAAGAAAACACCAGTTTCATTCACGTGAATAAAATAAATGCATTTTTCAAAATCAACCAAGAAATCTATCACAAATGTTAACATAAAAGATCTACAAACATATTTTTAAATATTTAAATAACTCATCAGCCGAAAATAAACCAAAAAATTCATTGGTATATACCAACAGTGAAGATAAAATATTTACCAATAGCAAATGTACCATTAGCAAAATTAAAACAGTTTCGAAATGTGACTACCGAGAACGCACTCTCAAAGCGTTTGCGTTTGCGAAAAGGCAACGACATCCCAAATACATAATTTTTGTAGAACATTTAAAAATTTTCGTTCTGGTATCGGAAAATACACATTAAATAATCAAACGTGGGTATTCATGCAGATGTTTGTAAAGAAACAAACATATAAAACTTTAGGAAAATTCTGCATGTTTTCTATTTTGGTCGTAATATTAGTAAGTTAGGAAAATTTTCTGTACTGAACATATGTGGCTATGGAGTTCTTTGGAAAAACGGAAAGTTAACAATCATTTTAATACTTCACTAGAAACCGAGTGTTATAGATGAACATCGATTTAAAAATTAACCAAAAGTGCAACAAAGTACATATATAAACTATTTTGCTAATCAATTATGAACATTTGAGTAGGGTACATCCGGAATCTTCAAATTAGTAATGAAACGTTCAGCTTAACATTTAAGATTTCACTAAAGAAATCTCTGTAAACCGGTTAAAACTGGTCTGACCGGTTAAACTTGTGTTACCAGAAAGAAAAAATTTGTCCTTTTTAAAATATTCTCATGATGTGTAATAAAAAGGAAAGCATGGCCCCTGTTCAGAAATGCAATACAAGGTGTTAAGGAAGTAAAAGTATCTAAACTGAGTTTTTTGTCACATACGAAATCCATTGGAAAAGCGAAAATTAATAATATATTAGCACTGAACTAGAAAACAAATTTTCAAAGATAATCAAGTGGTATGAAAATTAATCAAAAAAGTAAACATGTATAAATATTTCATCGTAATAAGTTATGAATGTTTTCATTTCAGTAGAATGAAGTCAGAAAGTACAAATCTGGTAATGAAACAATTCATTTCAGCTTTTTTTTTTTGTTTAAAAATCTAGTAAGCACATGTGTGCATTAGTAAAATTCGACTTGAAAAATGAGCAGTTAGGGAAAAACATGACTTTCTTACCATATTCACTTGATATGTAGTACAGTAAGTTAAAATATAATTCTGGTTAACTCGGGTTCATCAATGCAATATATTAGTTACGTATGGATAATTGTTCATTTCAGATATGATAAAGAAGAAACGTTTGAGTCAAAGAGAAAATTGTTTGCAAAACAATGATTCTTATTTTCCTAGTAATTTAAATCAAAAGCGTACTTACGTTCTTTCGCCTTTACGTCTTCCAGAAAAACAGAAACCAATTAGAAAATTTCGTCGCGTGTAAGAGTTCAGACTTACGGTTTCATTTAAACTAAACTGACTTAAAAATATCACTTGTAGTCTTGTCGATTTCGAATGGCTCTTGTTCAAATTCGAAACAAGATTATTTAAATTTTACATAAACATTTGGAAATTAAGACCTTTGGTTCTTCTTGTAGAAGAAAAGATTTGGAGTGAAGTCACAAATATAATTCTAATTATAAAAATGTCTTTAACAATCGTATAAGTGAAGATTTACTATGTCAGATAGATGAAGAAGAGCAAATGTAAAGCTTATTCGGATTTTATCTAATACTACTTGCCTACAGGATAATATAACAATATAAATCAAATGAGTATACTTAAAATATATTTGTTTCAATCACGATAAAATAAAGAATGAATCTCTAGTTAAGGGCAAGAAAGTTTCGTTAATCTTATTATTTATGAAATTTAGATGAATGAAAACTCATCAAGCTTGAATAAAAAAAGGTGGAATTTCCGTATATATATATATACGGAAATATATATATACATATATATATATATATTTGTTGAAGTTTTCATCTGTTTTTAAAATGTTTAAACGCTATGTTTAAAAACAGAATATTTGCTGGAACAGCCAATTTGGAAAGCGCGAAAAGACATGCAACTCGATAAAAATTGAATGACTTTGAATTAAGCGCTTGAAAATACTTTAATAAAGTCGTAGCATATTTTCAGGAAATAACAGAAAGTCAGAAAAGTTTAAGAAATCTGTGGGATAAATACTTGAAAACTGCAATACAACGGGTTATACAGGTTCCTGATTTGTGCAATCATATTTAAATTTTTCGATCTATTAGCAATAAAGGAAGGTAAAAGTTTTACTAAAATATTGTAACATGAGAACATCTATTGAGACGTATCCAAAAATGGTGGAGGCCTGTTGGTGCTATTTAGCAAAGAAAGTGATATGTATAATGAAGTACATCAACATCTACGAAAAAAGGCCATCAACAAGAGATTTAGTTTAAAGGTGATGTCATATTTAAATATAAAACGGTTATTTCTTAATTTGTATGCTTTTTGCTTCTTAAATACTATTTGCATGCTTCTCAAATTTAATTTTCAATCACGAAAAATATTACAAGGAGATTTAAAAAAAAGAAAAAAAAAGAAAACAAAAACTGAAAGGATTCAGATTTTAACATCGCACCTAAAGTGAATCAGATTTTAATGTTGCACCAGAAGTTAAGGTTGTCTATGCTCTCACTGAGCTCTCATTTTAATAATATGCTTTTGAATTTATTTCGGTAGCATGATTTTTTTCCCTTTTTTTAACTTTATTATTAAATTATTCTTTCTTTGCTCTTGCGTCACATAAAATTCAATAGTAAAATCACAAAAATTTTAAGCATATGTTTAGCAGCATATGTTTAAGCATATGTTTAGCAGCATATGTTTAGATTTCCTGATACAGAGTTAAGTGTTACCCTTAACGTTTTTATTCTTTTCTTAGTTCATCATATCAATGTTCAATTTTCTTAGTAAGATGATTTAACACCTTTTTTTTTTGTCCTTTTTATTATTAACGTTCTGCTTTTTTTAACTTTATTTATTAAACACCACTTTTTTCCCACTTACATCATACAGAATTCAACAGCAGAATCATCAAATGTTTATAACCAGCATATTTTTAGAATTCCAGAAAGGATGTTAAGTGTTGTCACACATTTTTTGTATTTAAGGTTTCAATGTTATTTCTTTAAAAATAGCTCATATTGGTAGCATTTGGCCTCAACATCGTTTTATTTGTGTTGCCGTACATTTTTTTATTTCGTTACATTATTTCTTTAAAAACGATGCATGGCGATAATATTTGGTGACAACATCCTTTTATTTGAAAAGTGTTGCAGACAAAAAAAAAATAAATAAAAAAAAGGATATTGACTAATAGTACCTTTGATGCTGAAAAGTAATAATGTTATTATGTAGCTCAAAATCTACTCATTGGTGGAAAATTTTGCTTAATAATTTCGTAAAAAGAGTACTTTATAAACTGATTATTCAAAATTTCAGTGGTATTTTTTTTCCTTTATTGCAGGAACTTTCATTTCATACACTTCGTAGGCTATATGAATATCATTTTTGTTTATTGCAATGGGATTTCCATCCATTTTGTTTAGCATTAAATTAAAATAAATAAAATTTATAAAATACTTATAGATTAAGAAAAAATTCCAGTACATTAGAGTTCCCAAAATTACTTCCGTTGTTTCACCCTCCAGCCTTTCAAATATACTATTTAAAGCTGACTAGAAAATTTGCTCTATAAATAGCGATGTTAAAAATTAAAAAATTTGCTTTTGTTGCATTTCAAGCCGAGCTGTAAGTTTCAGAAAAAAAAAGAGAGAGAGAGAGAAGTTTCTTTGCATATTTTTTTTTACATTAAAAGCATTTTTTTCAACTACGTTGAAAATTTGACATAGTAACATGATATGCAGATTAATATTATGTGTGAACATATTAAATCCTCGGTGTCAAACTTTTTGAAGAACAAAACCTCAGTTTTTCTCTTTTAACTTTAGAAAAAATTATCTAATTTTATTATGAAATTGGTCATAAATAGCTGAATATCTTTAGAATTATTATTAACCCTTTCTGTTGTTGGAAACTGTTTTTGCTGTTGGTTAAAAATTTAATTTTAAAACTTTATGTCACGATGTATAGAATGAGCAATATGCGATTTGTGTTAGTATGATTGCTGAAAATTGCACATTTTCTCAGTTCAGTTAACTCTCGCTGTACTACAGTTACATCAAACCAACTCCAAAGCAAAGGTGTAGAACATTAATTTTAAAATTTATTTTAATACTTTAGGATTTTTCTTTACCCCTTCTACAGTAGAGTACCTTAGTATATCGTCTTACACTAACGAGGGAAAAAGGTGGGAATATATAAAAAAAAGAAACCCTTTCCAAGTTTTGTCGTATGTAAAAGTGCAAAGAAATGCTGTAAAAAAGGAAGAGTAAAAAAAGGATTTAACGCGCATAGGTTACTGATAAATTCCTGGTATTACATGCAGAGGGAGACTGTATGATCTGCGGTTTGAAAGCCCTACAGATAACAGGAGACCTGAGTCTACGATATGAAAACCGCCCAGTAATAAATTTAAATTATATCGAGCGCGCACCTTTTTATCTAAGGAACTTTTTCGAGGTTCGCGCGCCGGTTAATTTTATCTCCTTGCTGTCTTATAACGATGGGGGATTCCCTCTTTGGGGTTCGTGGAGCCCTATACTTTGCGAAGACGCAAGCGGTTCTAATGAAGCGATAGGCGCCTCCCCAAGATGGCGTACTAGTGGCTGTCATTAACCCTGCTGCTCTCCCCATCCCCCCGTTTCAGTATATGGAAGGATATATATGGGGCCTTTTCAACTTTTTTAATACCCGTCATACTATTCTGGGGACTTTTTCCCCTCAGGGCTTCTTCTTTCTGAATTATGGCGTTATTAAATAAAAGGAGCAGGGAAAATGAAGGTTATTCAAGACGCCGACTGCCGAGACAAAATCTATTCCTCCTGCATTATATAGTATAATAAATTTTCGGAATCACGTGCTGTAATAATAAACTGAGATTCTATCAACAAAAAAGTATGTCTTAATTGGTTCCCTTTACAGTCTTCCTTCCAATGGCGCTGCATTAATTCGTGTCTAATATGGTAGTCGTGATTCATCATTATATCATTATCAGGAACACAAAATTAATGAATTGAGATGAAAAATGAGAGTTTGTACCATCGCCGATGTTTTATTGAAATTGGAGCTAATCAGGTCGAGTTATTTTAATAGAGCGCCTGGAGAAAGGTTGAAGTCGAGTAGCAGAGATGCAAAAGTATTGTAACGTTTGATTGAATGTTGAAGATAAATCGCAAAAATATTTTAATGTACCACTCAAACTGGTACGATCTTTTAGTGACATTTTCCTTACGTGTTTCTTAGTGGAATCTAGTAACTTTTTATTTCGTATTATAAACTAAATTACAAGTCTGAAAAAACTCTTATGTCATTAAAGATGGCATAATGAGATCATTGTAAGTGGATGCTATGAAACCATTATCTGTCAATTCCAATTAATCCTCAAGGTAATAATTTGAGGATAAAATGATCGGTTATCTAGTACTGGTGAAAAGCAATAAATGCACTTTATTATCTTATTTAAGATTTCAAAGCACTCATCAATATTTTAAAAATAAGTACGGATATGATTCATTTACTATCGTTACAAATTTACAACTGTTATGCTGATGGACTCTGATCTAATTACTTTAGAGTAAATGTAAAACATTGAAGTGACTGCGGATTACTTTGGGATAAGCACTGGAAATATCTTAAGGTGTACATTTCTTTTTCAGATTTAGTTATTTACTTGGCACACTAACTAATGAAACTGCATTGTTGTATAACTGTATTGCTAAAAGAATCAATTGCTCTAAAGTCAACGTCGTTTATAAACTAATGAAATAAAAAGGCTGAGCAAACAGTTCGGTACAAAAACAGTTGCATTCTTATATGGTTAGTCTTAAGTTCATATAACAAACTATTAGCTATAAATTTAGCGTTCTACATTCTTACATTTAACTAGTTTAGAAATCTTAGAAATGCATTAATATAAAGCCTTTAAATAAGTCACCAAAGAAACATACACAAAAGGAAAATTAAAATTTTCCACTTGCAGTTAAGAGGACGTGGAAAAGTTCCATTTAGGAAGCAAAGCAGCCACTCTTACTATATGAGGAATGTTTTTGTCAATCTACTTGCGTTGCGCAATGCGTATAAATGAGACAAATAACACAGCATCTGTAATTGAATCAAAGTGTAAATCATATAACATATTTCCTCTTACAAGCTGTGCTCATCTTAATAACACTGATGAGCATTTTTAAAATGAAAATGAGACTCGAAAGTGTACTGCTTTTCACTAAAATTAGAAAAATCGTTTTTAGCCTCAGAATAACTTTGAGCGTTAATTGGAATTAACAAAGAGTTATTTCATCAAATCTGCTTTATTGGCACAGGATTTTTTCGTGAGTTGTAGTTTCATTTGCTGTCCAATTAAAAAAAACAGGTAAATTTCTCTAAGAAATATATATTGGAACACGTTATTTATTGAAATAGAACTTAAACATTGTGTATCATTCTTAAGTTTTCGATGACTTTTTACTGTCAGAAAGAAGGTATAGGGCTTTGTTGTCACTGGAAGCTAAAGTAATGCAGACCCTGCTAGAGTGAGAGCTGATCAGTCTTAAACAACTCACAAACATTGAAGAAGGTTAAAATAATTCTTTATTTAGTATTAAATTAAGCAAAACAAGCACAGCTTGTCCTGTAATGTATCTTGCGGGTATTTAAATTAACATAACAGAACTTTGAAATTTCAATGCGAGTAACGTAGCTGGAGACTGCATATAAAATAAACTAACTGAACTGGCTCAGAATTTTACTGTCGCGTATTTTAAATTTTTTATTTTAAAACATCAGCTAGCAAGACGCTAGGGCCCAGAATGTAGCTTTAAGCAGAACTGGCAAGAGTAAATAACAGTAAACGTGGCTGCTAGAAGCTCTTACCTAAACATTCAAAACCCTCAGCTTAAATACACAAAAACCTAATTTGCATTTTGGTGAGAAATAAGGAAAGAAGTTACAGTAAAGACTTAAATCATAATAAATGGTTAATTAAACGAAAATACCTTACAGAGGTACTGTAAAATAAGATTTCATAGTAAGTTACTGAATGCCAAGTTTCAATAACATCAGCAGATTCTGGGCTAACCATTTTTTATTTTCTCCTTTATTTTATTTTTTCAACTTAAATTATGCTTTTTATGCCGTATAATTTCATACACTCGAACTGCCATTCGCTTTTTAGTGGTCCAAAAATAACAATATCAAGATCATCTTACCATGTCATGATCTCCAACTTCTGTTGTGACTATACTGCACTTGAGTTCGCTGCATATCATGAATGACGTATTTTAAACGAAACGGGCTTTTCTTTGGATAAAATAATGGAACACACAAGGAGAAAAAAAAATCTTTGTGCCGTTTTGTGCTTGGTAGAAAAATTTGAGCATCTAGTTGTATATTTGCTGTTCACATGCACCAGTTTTCTAACAGGGATCCTAAGGGATGAGTATACTACAGAATGCAAATTGTATTACCGAAGCTAATCATATATTTTTATCATGAGATATAATATGGAATATCATTAGAGGAATATTAAATAAGACAGGATTATGGAGGTGATATTAATTCTGTGATATTACTTTGAACGCTTTTTTGGATTGCAAGAGAGAACTCAGTGTTGGACTTGATAGACATATTCAGTGGACGTCTTTTGTTACGCATTTAATCTGCATTTTCTGGTAATTAGTGATAATGATCAAACATAGAGCGCAGAGTCAGTATGGAGTCTTATATTTCATAAGCTAGATTGGTGAAAAGAATTGCAGATCTTATTTCCTTCAGTAAAGAAGATTTTGACTTCAAAAATTCCCTTAGTGGTGTCTATATAAAGCCTTTATATTAGTGGTTTGCGCAAAGTTGTAGTTTATGTAAAGTTTTAGTGGTTTACGCGAAGGTGAACCATGACATCGTATAATTTATTGCGTTATTGATCTCGTACATTTCTTTTACAATTAAAATATACATTTACTCAGAATAATATTGAAAAAATAACCATGGCCGAGTAAATAATCTAAAAATTCCTGACTTAGTTAATAACGTAGTTTATTCAGAAATTAACAAAAGCGCATAAATATAAATTTTAAATAAATATTTTTAAATAATGCTAAGTTTGACATGCGTAATTTAGGCAATGCTTTATGATTTTATCGCATCATTCAGTTTTTGAATATTTTCAGAATGTATTAATAATTAGAAATTAGTACTAGAATGCACTGATAATTTTCTATTCATACCATTTTTTATTTTCCCCTTTATTTTATATTTTTAACTTAAATTATGCTTTTTATGCCGTATAATTTTCCCATTCGTTTGCAGTTGCATTCAGGAGGCACTAGAAATTTTCTAAGAGGCTTATTTGTTTAATTTAATTCAATGGTTTTAACCATTGCTTTGAAAACAGTAGCAGATTTGAGTTTAGATCAAATAAAATGTAATTAAGTAATTAGTTTTCCTCTAATAAGGAACCAGAGAGTTATTCTTGAAATTTCATTAAATAATAAATTGGGAGTGTCTACATGATATGCAAAGGGTACCTTGAAGTGATGATATTTTAAATCCAAAGCAGAAAGCCTAAGACTGCTTTCAATACATAAATTTAACTTGTCGTAAATAATATAGTGGTATTATTAAGTCTGATTGATTTTTAGCGACTTAACCTGTCTTTAAAATTCTTTTGCGACTAGTTTGACCCTAAGTTACAAAAGCAAATTCTGGGATAAAATCGTGTGTTAGTAGAGACAAATTTTCTGAAAATTTTATTACGTTAATCGGAATATCTTTAATTTGGAAAGATATATTAAAAAATATTTACTAATATGAAGTACCAATATTTTAAAATGATCCGTGATTATAAATTCATTATATGAATAACTCAATAAAAATTAGTGCATAAAATTATGTTATAATACATAAAATGTGTACAGTGGAATCTCGCTTAACGAGCATAATTTGTTTCCGAATCTTACTTGTTATGCAAAATACTCGTTAAGCGAAACATTTTTCTCCACATTAATCAATGTAGAGTAGAATAAGGCTTTTCATTCCGATAATAATATTGAATATTATTGTAATATACTTTATTAATTATAATATCTTCTTTTTAAAAAGAAAGTTGTCTAAAGACATTTGTTTCTGCTTATGCTTGAAAATTTGGCGAAAATGAGGCACAGCATTATCCTTAAATAAATTTGTAGCACACATAGGTACTGCACTTATTAAGTGATGTTTCTCAAGGTAAGATGCAACATTTCTCATGCTTTCAGCATCTTCCCTATTTCATTGGATGGTTGGTGCTTTGCTGAGGCTGTTATCTCTTCCTCTCCTGACGAAATTTTCTCTACAAATTCTTACTGTGGCACAGAATGCAGCTCCATAGGTTCTTCGGTGGTCAGGTACTGGCAGTGCTTTTCCACTAGGTCATCGATGTCTTAGCTATCCACCCCATATCATTGGCCAGAGATATAATTTCGATTGATAACAGGCTCCACGGGCACTTGCTCAAACCCCTTGGGGATAGCGTTCGACAACTGTGTACAGACAAAGCTTGTTTCATACACAAATATGGGGTGTCTTGACGACCCCCTCTCGTGACTTGTCGATCGCCTTGTGACAGGCAATCATGTGAAAGTGGTTTTTCCAAAATTGTCTGGGAGTATCCTTCAGTTACCTCAAAACAACGCTCTAACAGCGTTTTAATGTAGAGATTTTTAATTCTGAAATGATTTGCTGGTCCATGAGCTGCAGTAAAGGAGTGATGATGAGAGGAATGAATTAAATCTTGAATAATTAAAATTTTTCAAAGATGTTATCTTCTGGGATTGAAGGTTGGGCAGGAGCGTTGTTTATAACAAGCAAGAGACGGATGGCAAATTCATCTGAAGCAGATATTTTTACAGACGAGCCAAACACTTAATTATCTGTAAAAAGGCCATGTGTCACCCAAGCCTTGTTGTTGGACCTCCACATGACATTTAGTCTGCTTTTCTGGACTTCATACATCTCGAAAGCTCGTGGATTATGCGCATAGTACAAGAACAGTGGTTTAATTTTCAAATCTCCACTTGTATTTCCACAAAACAACAACGTGAAACCTTCGCTCAGTAGCTTGAAGCCTGACAAGGCCTTCTTTTCTGCTGTAGTAGAAATTCGCTTTGAGATCTTTTTCAAGAACAGACCTGTTCAACATAAAAACCTGCTGCAGCAGATAATCCTCAGAATTCACAAGCGTCTTGAATACGCTGATGAAGTTATCGGCTACCTATATGTCTGAATTTGCCGCTTCTCCGAGCCTCACAATGCTGTGAATTCCAGTTCTTCTCTTAAATATTTCGAATCACTCATACTTTGAAGCTTCTTATTCATCCGTTGATGATCATGGCATCGTCTTAATGAGGTCGTGAAAAATTAGTTGCATCTTCTCACAAATTATGTTTTCGTTAACAGTGCCGCCTTGTATTTGTTTCTCACTGATCCATAAGAGAAGCAGTCTTTCAACATTGTCGAAAATATGTGGCCGTAGCGCATATATTCTTGTGACACTCTTTGGAGTACCAGGCACTTGAATCTTATCCTTGTTTTTTAGAATAGGGCTAATGGTTGATGTAGACAGATTATATGTGCGCGCTAGGTGAGCCACGGTCACACCTCGTTGTTATTTCTCAATCATTTGGCGTCTCATTTCCATGGTGATTTTAATTCTTTTACGCATATCTTCTTGCGACATTTTCTTTGGGGACAAAAATAATAAAAAATAATGCATAACAATATGTCTGAATATAACTGAGTAGCTAACAACATTAGCTGAACGAGCACTAAACACAGTCTGATAACTGAGATGCAGGCGGGATTCTGTATGTGATGTTACGATGAGTCCATGTTACTCCTTCTACGAAATATCGCTCATTAAGGGAGTAATTTTTTTTACATTTAGCTTTGTTCGCTATGAGAATCACTCACTACGGAATATGCTCGTTAAGCAAAATTTGACTGTATATACATGCATATGTCTATATACTTTAAGATTAGAAATTAGAAAAAAATATTGATTTATTATACCGCTTGATTTTATATATAGCATTTTTAATGCCTCGTTCGTGTTTTAAATTCTTTTCAATGCTAAAATTGTTATTGAATGAGTTAAATAAAAGAATTTTAGTATGACTTGTCGTAAATGCTTGTTTTAAAGCTGCAGTGTCATTTCGCATTTTGAATTTATATTGCTGTCTTTGAAAATACTGATGTATAGATAACATAGAAGTTTCTAGCATTGCAAAAGTAAACATTTAAGTTGAAACCGTATTCAATTTTAGCTTAAATATTTACTTTTTATACTTCCTACGCATCTTCGTCTTCATCTCGATTTCTGCTTCTAAAGAAGAAACCTGAGAGTGGAAGAGTTACTAGAATATGGAAAAGAAAAAAAAAAGTAATTCGCCGTTTTCAATGTATACATTGATAAGGCATAGCGACTTCAATTATGAAAATTTTCTCTTGCCAGTTGAGTACAAACCATAAACGAATTCAGAAAGTAATTTTATTCGTAGATAATACCAGAATAATCAGAGAGCAATAGAAATAGCGACGAGCAATCAATAGCGAGCAAGAGCAGCTACCAATTTGTAAAAACAAGTTTTCAAGACAGATTAAGAAGCAGAAGAGTGAAAGGCAGGAAAGGGGAAGGTTGTTTAAAAAAAATAAATAAAAAGGAAGAAGAAAGTGGAAGAAAGCTATCGAAATTACGGGTGAAAAGCCTTTTTCTAGCGCCTAATGTCGTTAAGCGTTGCCACTGCTGATTAATATTGAGCGCTTTGTGCTAGTGCCTCTCAGTAATACTTTTTTCTCTCAAACTGCACTTCTACACTTTTGCAATTCCATTTCCTTACAATTGCGATTGACAGCCATAATACGCGAAAGTCTTTAATGCCCTTTAGATGCGAACTGTATTTAAAACGCTTCTTTCCGAAATGCATGTTAACTCACATTTTGGATGCATATTTCATCCATTTTTTTCCCTGTATTAAATCATCATGTTATGTATAAAATTACTACAGCATCAAACGATATATTTATTATAAGTAACTGCAGAGAAAAAATGCTGAAGTTTTACAGGAAGCTAATAAAGTAAAATGAATTCACTCTGAGACAGATAGTTACAGAAGTGGTTCTTAAGTTTTTCTCTGCAGATAAAAAGAGAATTTGTTAAATTTCAAATAAATTTTTCCATACGTCATTAATGAAAGATGAAGCCATATTTTCACTATTCTAGATAATAAATAATGAAGCTAAAGACTACAAGAATAGAATGAAGAAACACTGTTGGTTAACGAGAGTTAGACAATTACATGGTAAATAAACACTGATCTTTTATGGAGAGATCTGAAACAATGTTGAACGTTGTGGGGTTCCACCCTTTTATCTAATTACTAAGTGTGGACGAACCTCGTGGAGAGCTAAGCGAATAATCGCTTAAGTTCAGTAACAGAAAGTAAGACTCACGAAAGGTTAATTACCCTTTATTTCTCAAATTAAGAATGAACAGGTGGCCAATTTCTCAGGGCGTACAGCAAAGCCTCCACTTGGGCTTGAACGCAAAATAATAAGAACTTAGACTTAACTAATGCTTAACTAAATAGATATAGCCGAAGCTATCAAAATTCTAAGTAGTTAACTCCTAAATATTGAATAAGCTAGCGAAGCTCTCAAGGGCCTGCAATACGGCCGAGCGTAGTAACAACGTAGGGGTCGTAGCCAAAAGGCAAACGCGCGCTTATCAAAAACTCTGAGGCTGTCTTTCGAAGTTAGCGGAACTTCCATTTAAATACTACTTTTGCTCATTTGCATTAAACACGATTCTAAAAACCCATTCTGGTAGGAAATTGTAAGCTGAAATTAAGATGGACAGTAAAGTAGCTTAAACTAAAGATAACTGTCAAAAACTTAGGATAAACCTTACAACGTAAAAACAACAAGGAAACAAAATGGTCTGTGTGTACATATTTTGAGTAACAAATAGATGACGCGAAGGAAATTAGGCTATAAAAACAGAATTTTATTCAAGCCTACTTAAAATTTTTACAAGTAATCAATTTGTTTCCTTATCAATTTGTTGATTAGCGGCTAAGACAGCCAACATTAGAGTTGCTACTTAACACTAAAGCTGTGGTAATGGTCAAGAAGACTGTTTTTTAATTTCTCATTCTTGTGTCTTTCATAATATATTAGCTTAGAAAGTGAAACCTTACAATTTTAAATAGTGTTTTTTGAACATCTGTAGAGACATTAGGTATTTTTTTAGAAGCAGGAGAGATGAAAAATGAGCAATGCCCTCGCCTGTACTCGAACCACCGACCTTTCGAATACGCGCCGAGTGTGCTGACCACTGCACCACGAAGGCATGCTAAGAAGGCGGGAGAAATATCTTATACATGAAGCAACTACAGCTGCAAAACAATTAATGTTTTAGTTTCATATTTATATATGTCTATACCAAAATCCACGACACCGGTCAGATTGACTTCCTTATCTCTATAATACTTAAAATTTTCAAACATTTTTTTTATCTTAAATAGTTTTGAAATTACAAAAAAAAACATATTTACCTGGCTAAAGTGTACTTACAAATAGCAGCTATATAACATAAGTATATATACACTACTCGACATTGAAAATGCAACACCAAAAAAGAGTGGTCAGAAAGTGATGAAATTTGGAAAAAAGACAGAGACAGCAAGCAGCAATAAGTGATCTTTATTTGAAAATGATAGACAGAATACAGAGCGAGAACGGCGTCGGTTCAGTAGGATGTAAGACCACCGCGGACAGCGATGCACGAAGAAACACGTCTAGTCATAAAGTCTATAAGAGAGCGGATGGTGTCCTGAGGGATGGCTCTCCATTCCCTTTCAGCCATTTGCCACAGTTCGTCTTCTGAACGAGGCAGGGGCAGAGTCTGCAAACGGCGTCCAATTACATCCCGCACATGTTCGATTGGTGACAGGTCAGGAGAGTACGGTGGCCAGGGAAGCATCTGTATACCTTGCAGAGCATGTTGGCAGATGCGAGCACTGTGTGGTCGGGCGCTATCCTGCTGAGGCAGCACCTGAAGGTAGGGGATTGCCACTGGCTGTAGTACATTATGCAAGTACCGTTGGGCCGTCATAGTCCCCTGAATACGAACTAGAGATGACCTGGAATCTTAGGCAATAGCGTCCCAAACCTTTATGCCACTTTGTCGCGCGGTGGGGGCGTTCCACAGTTACTGCCGGATTAGATTTGTCTCCACGTCAGCGCCACACACGTATGCGGTGACTGCCACTGGATAAACAGAAGCGTGACTCATCTGAGAACACGACGTTTCGCCATTCTGTCATCCACATCGCTCCAGTCCGGCGCCATTCTAAACGTTGGCCTCTATGCTGTGGGGTCAATGGCAGTCTTCCTAACGGAAGATGCGAGTGCAGACCACGTTCAACCAATCGACGGGAAATGGTTCTTGGGAACATCCAAGGGTATCTTGCACATGCTGCAGAATCGCGGTGCAAGTAACTTGCAGGACCGCCATAGCTTGTCGGCGGATGCGTCGATCCACGCGTGCTGACGTCACTCTGGCTGCACCTGCACCCCTCCTTCTTCCCACATTCCCTTGTTCCAACCATGTTCGCCACAGCCGATGTACCGTGCTCGCATTCATGTGGGTATCAGCTGCAATTTGACGTAAGGACCAACCCGCCCTTCTCAGTCCGATCACCATACCCCTCGGAAAATCGTCTATCTGCTGGAAGTGCCTTAGTTGTCGGTGGCCTGGCATTTTCTCCTATTACGCGTATCCTCCGGGACAAAAACTAACTTTCTTCGATAATTCGTCTGGCAGAAACAACGACACGAATATTGCCCATTCTGCACGTTGCTTCCCTTATAGCTTACTTTACGTGCGTCGGAGAGCTGCGCATTTCACATCATTCGCATAACTTAGTGACGTGCGTCTACTCTAAAATTTGCATAAATTTCTGACCACTCCTTCTTGGTGTTGCATTTTTAATGTCGAGCAGTGTATATTCGATGAAATTTTAAGACACTGTAAAAATTTCTTTCAAGTGAGGAAAAGAAGAGACCTTGCGCACATGTGACAATTATGAAACACTGTAGAGTCATTATGTTTTTCGAAGCAGGAAAGGTGAAAAGATGAGCAGTGTTTTCACCTGGATTCGAGCTCCGGACCTCCTGATTGCTAGCTGTGCATGCTTCTAATTACACTCCGAAGGCACGCAGTAAGTAAAGAGAAAATGCCTTACAACGTAAATAAAACATATGCAAGTTTATGAATATTTTAATAGTTATTTGGTGCTAGACGATCAATTCATTGAGCACAGTTTAGTATTCAATTTAGCAATCATTCTTTTATAATATTTGTAGTACAGGGAACTGGCAGCAAAAATGAACGCGGTTTTAGCTCTCGGCTGGCCGAAAGATAGATGGAAGACAGTTCTAGAAAAAATGCACATTGAAATTAGGTTTAATATGTAATAAGCAGCAAAATATATTTCTCTGCATGCCACGCAAGTTGCACACGAGGCTACGTTTCACATAACGAGAATTATGAAATACGGTTGACTAGCTTTAGCTATAAATCATAGAAAAGTTGTAGAGACATTAGGTATTTGTTTAGAACAAGAGAGATGAAAAATATGCAATTCCTTCGCCGGGAATCGAACCACGGACCTCTGAAATACCGGCTCAGTGTGCTGACCATTACACCACGAAGGCACGCTAAGAATGTGGGAGATATACCTTATAAAGTAAACAAGAAGAGTTTTGATTTTGAGCACTTTACATTCAGATGCAGAAGTATAACAAAATGTCAAGCACCTCCACAAAAATTAGCATTTTATTATATTTTAAATTGTAGTGTGGAAGATTTCATATATTCATTTTAGACCAAGTGATAAAAAAATATTGAGTAAAAGCTGTTTCTCGACATTATCGCATTCAAGTAATTTCGCATTTTATAATATTTTAGATTTCCTGTCAATAAATGCATAGATTGTTTACTAGAAACTTACACTAAATAGAATTTCAAGGCGAAACTTCATGCAGATGTTCATGGAGGAAATAAGAAAAATTTTTCAAAAAGAAAACATATAGTTTTGAAACAGAAACATGAAGATAAGAGATTCCAAAAGGCAGTTGAAAACTTCATCAGTGAATGCTATAAGAAAAACTAAACATCGAATATGTATAATAAGTGTAAAAACCCAGAAATGGGAAAATATGCACATGAGGTGAAGTATTCACTTGCATTAGTAACTGTATAAGGTATTTCTCTCGCCTTCTTAACATCCCTTCGTGGTGTAGGGGTCAGCACGCTCGGCGCGTATTCGAGAGGTCCGTGGTTCGAGTCCCGGCGAAGGCACTGCTCATTTTTCACATCTCCTGCTTCCAAAAAAAAATCCTAATGTCTCAACAGTGGCGCCTGAACTAAAAAAGATGATGGATGATGATTCTTCTCCACCAGGATTTGGCGATTAAGTCCCCTAATCCCCAGTCGCCCTTTAAAAGGGGACTATATAAGGTATTTCTCCCGTTTTCTTGGCATGCCTTCGCGGTGTAGTGGTCAGCACGCTCGGCGCGTATTCGAGAGGCCCATGGTTCAAGTTCCGTCGAGGGCATTGATCATTTTTCACATCTCCTGCTTCCAAAAAAAAATCCTAATGTCTCTACAACTGGAATTCTTTTTGATTCCATATGGCATTGATTCATAGGGCAGGTCTTTCGTTTAGAATTCCATATTACATATAAAGTTAACTTTTTTGTCCTTATTTTAAAGCCTCTAAGATGATATTTTTAAAACATCAAGGTATAGTGCTATTTTGTTATTTTCATGCTAGAAAATTATATTCTTTCTCTGATGAGAACTATTCAAATCATTTATTGAAAGCATCTGCTTATAGATGTACACTAAATTTAAATAAAAATCTTCTGACGGACATTTATTTAAAAAGAACACTAACTTAAAGTACAGTATTGCTCTTGCATAATGTATTAATGTGCTTATATCTTATTAATGTAATTAAATCATTAAAATTTAATGAACTTTTTCAAACAATTCCTTATACTTTTATATTCAGTTTATGTTATATACAGTGGTGGCCAAAATTGTGGACACTTTTGGAAATTTTTATGTTTTTGAACTTTGTACGTTTATAGAAAATGTTACGTTTCTCAAAATGCAAACTTGTATATATCATTTTAAAGAGAATGTATTGCTGAATTCAATACAAAACACAAAATTCAATTATTTGCAATACAAAAAAAGTTATATGTACTTTAATATAAATAAAAAACGCAGTTATGAAGTGGTTTGTAATGTCTAGCTTTCCTGGTCAATCACTGTTCTTGTTCTGAGAACCAATCAAATGTTAGTAACTGCCAGAAGAAGCTGACATCATGTTTACACTTGAAACAATTCATTATTTTCTTTGTTCTCTAGAAAGAGGACCTGTTTCTTATACACTGCAATTACAAGTAGGAATTTTTGTAAAAATTTTTAATATTTAGTCAAGAAGTAATGACATCAAATAAAAGAGTAGACTGGACACCTAGAAAGAGATGTAATATTACTGTGTTACGAGAAAGTGGTCTTTCCTATGCTGAAATTGCAACACAGGTGGGTGGTTCAGTGACTACATCTGGAGTCTGAAAGTTTTGTTTACGTATCAGGAGACAAATTCAATAAAAACAAAGAAGGAAAAGGCGGAAAAAGGTGCACCATATCTCTTGACGACAGAAGAATGAAAAGACTATGTCTCCAAGATAGAAAGATGTCATCAGCGGCCATCAGAAGTTATCTGAATGATGCTGGTGTTTCTGTCAGTTCAAGAACAATCAGGAGAAGATTAACAGATGTTGGACTGAGAGGTAGAATTCTACGAAAAAAGCGTTATCTTAATTTTCAGCAACGAAAAAAAAAGACAACAGTGGGCAAAGTAACACATTAATTGCACAGATGATCAGTGGTCACAAGTTATATGGAGTGATGAAACTAAGATATCGTTATTCAGTAGTGATGGGCGAAAATATGTAAGACGTAGAATAGGAGAAGAGCTATGTCCTGACTGAATTCAAGCAACTGTGAAGAACCCAGTTAGTGTTATGATTTGGTCTTGCATGTCAGCAGATGGTATTAGTCGCCTTCATGTCATCGATGGGACACTGAATGCCAGAAAATACATTGACACTATTCTAGAACCAAAACTTCTACCTTCCAACAGAGATCTCTTTCCCAACAATGCTTCGTTTATTTTTCAGCAGGCTTCTGCTCCTTGCCACACGGCCAAAACAAGTGGTTTCGTACAAAAAGCATTAAATTGTTTTCATGGCCAGGAAACAGTCCTGACCTCAATCCTATCGAAAATTTGTGGCACCGTTTGAAAACTCTTGTCCGAATGAGGCGCCCATCAAATAAAAGGGAACTAATTGAGGCTATAATTGTTTCCTGGAATCATGTAATAACGAAAGAAGAGCTTAAAACTCTTGTCAGGTCAATGAAACGTCGATGTGAAGCTTTAATCAAAAATAAAGGGTACCCTACTAAGTAATGATAACTCACTGCAATCATCACTATCTAATGTATATCGATAACTATTAACTTTTTTTGTATTGCAAATAATTGAATTTTGTGTTTTTATTGAATTCAGTAATAAATTCTCTTTAAAATGATATATACAAGTTTGCATTTTGTGAAACGTAACGTTTTCTATAAGCATACAAACTTCAAAAACATAAAAATTTCCAAAAGTGTCCACAATTTTGGCCACCACTGTATATATATTGATATTCAGTTTATGTACCTAAAAATTTCTGTGCGCATAATCTCTATACACAAGTTGAAATATTTTAAAATTATTTTAATATTTTGACAATAATTTACACCGCAATTCCATTAGTACCTATTTGAGTCCTCTCCTTAATAGATCAATCATAAAACAAAAGCCTTTTTTCAGGGCAGTCAAAATGGCTGTTATCACAGTTTGAGGTATCGATAAAGGTCCGCAGTTCTAGTATTATGTTCACGCGTATCACGACATGGTCATGTGTGTTATTGATGCAGAATATTTAGATCAAACACTCGATACAAATGCGTTTAAATGATTAAAGAAAGGAAACAACGCAGGGGAGGGGGTATTTTTCTTCTTTGTTATTCAACAAGCCATATTTCAAAAACTGCTCATTTTTACTTTAAAGCCCCATCCAGCAGTAAGAGAAGATATTTAGCTTCTAGGAAAACGTCATAGAAAAGTGAGGAAATAAGAAAGAGCATGTGCTCCTATGTCGCTAAAATCTAATAAACATATTCTGTTCCTTTTACCTTCATTAGATGAATATTTTCCACGTGCATCTGATGGCAGCTAGACCGGCGATAGGTAGAAGGAATCTGAAGTAAAATTATAGCTAATGCTCGTAGAGGTAGTATAAAATACGTGCATGCGGAAAGAAAGGCAAGCTGAGTAATTGCTACGTAAAAGTTTTACAGTATGTAGTACGATAATAATTTATCCGGAGAATCTACAAATTCTCCTCTCTGTCCTCAAGATTAATTTTATCACACGTATTACTTTTTTCAGTTTGTTGTAAAAAATTTCCCTGATTCTCGTTTACAACTAAGAAGCTTTAGATTTATCTTACAAAGATTCATCAAAAAAAGGGCAGCTCATGTGTTAATTTCTTCTCTAGCAGCAGTCTTATTTCTGAATGCCAAACTACTTATATCTCATTCATGCTCAGAAAAGTAAATAATTTATGCTAAAATGTAAGATTGATAAACCATTATTTTAGAAGAAGAATAATGGTCCATAACTGTACTTAATATATATTTACAAGAATTATTCATAGAATCTTACAATAAAAGGGAAATGCACCATACATATGCGAGCTTGAATTAATTAAACTGGCGGGAAAAATTAAAGGAACACCTATTAGATCTGATGCAGTTTGAAGGATTTTGCAGCTAGGAATACGGAACTTGCACAAGAATTTTGTCATTTGATTTTGTTATGGCTGATATATTTTCAAAGTACACAATGCATTTAAATAAGAGAATATAAAATGCGATTTAAAGAGGGGGGGCAGGGAAAAGTTGGTCCATAATTTTTAGAGATACATAGAAAAATTAATATATGTGGTCATCCCTGATCAAAATACATAGAAAAATTAATATGTGTGGTCATCCCTGATCGAAATGCATAAAAAAATTAACCTGTGATTGAAATGCAAGTTTTACAGGCTTTAATTCTGTGTATTAAATAGTTGATGAGATCATGCGGTAACAAAATGTATTCAATGATGAATAGCGCCTAAACTCCTGGAGACGATGAGGAAGGACTATTTTAATGCGTCCTACACATAAGCTATCACATCTAATCCATAGATTATGCGGGGCCATTCCGTTCGCTGGATTTCTTCGTCTTCAAGACAATCGGTCTTTAGTGCAGCGCGATGAGGCCGAGTACTATCGGCCATTAGGAAGAAGTTATTACCAACTGCTCCCGTAAACAACTTGGCACAAATATCAAAAACCCCATCTCTATACATTTCAGCATTGAAAGCTGCATAGTAAAAATGTGCAGGTCAGTGCAGCTATTTAAACCATACCAGGATTCCACCTCCTTTTGTGCCGGGCTTTCCGGATGTTTCAGGCTTATTGCGTGTGATTTGTGTTTTCCAGATTGTAACGCACCTCGAATCACTCTCGAAAGGAAAACGAGACACACTAGTAAAGGGAACTCTGCTCCAGCCCAGGGTATTCCAATCACAATAATCTCTGCATCACTGCAACAGGGTGCATTTTGTTTTCTCAGAACACAAGTAATAGATTTCCTTGCATAAGGCCCTTTTTTATGCAATGTGTCACTCACGGTGTATTTGTGTAGTAGAGTTTCTGTAGTTGCAGCAACTTCCCTTGCAAGCTCTTCTAATATCAGTTGTCTATTATTTTAGCAATCGCTGCCAAATAACGGTCATGAGAGTTTGCAGGGGCACCCTTCCGATATTCACTTGGTTGTCTGCATCGATCACCTGAGTCTCTTGAAACCATTTCCAGATTCTTGGCATGAAGCTTTTTTGGCTACTTTTAGGTCTTGACATATCTTTGTCAGTGTTTGTTCTGCTTCTATTCTCTCATTCCACTCTATCATCGGTAAAATGACTTCACAACGACATGTTTCACCTTCAGATTCTAAAAGTTTACCCAGCTAATCGTACAATCCTATAGAAATTAGAATTCGAAATCACACAGCTTGTTATCCTTTCCACTCGTGCCGAAAGAATGGGAGCAAAAACTTGCGTATTTCTTTGTAGCGACTATGAATCTCATTGGCTCTGGTCTACCAATTAGATGCCTTCATTGGACTTAACTTATTAGAATTTACATTATGCATTTTTTGTAGGTGTTACTTTAACTTTTCCCTGCATTGTATTTTTTAAAACGTTATCAGGACTTCTGTAGATTCTAGTTGATTTCAGAAACATAACTATAGTCCTCAGTAGGAACAGGGAGCTTACTAAAAGTTATGTTCGTGCGTGTGTAGAAGATACAACAAAGATGAGGAGGGTTCAAATTACCCTTTATTTGCTTATCGATTTTACAAACGTTCCCGCGCTTCGGGATACAAAGACCAACCACTTGTGGTCTGAACGTAAAAGAATATAAGACTACTAACTATCTAAAATTTAAATAAGAGCTACTTTTAATATTTACACAGATGACTAGCACTAAGACTGGCCTTTTAAATTACTACGTTTGTAGTACGCAAACTGTGGAAAACTACAATAGGTCTTTAACATTCAAGAGTGTTAACCTCTGGCCTTAAAGGCAAACAGTAACTGACGGCGAGCTCGCGTAAAGACTCATAGCAAGAGGACTCTCTCTCCTTCCTTCTTTTCTTGGAAAAAGCCACAACTTAAATACTTAAGCGTTAGCAAGTACAATTTGTGTAAACATATTCACGCGTTAATTCTGGCCGGAAGTGGAAAATAAGAGATAATAGTAAAGTTTTAAAGTAAAATAAACGTTAGTGAGCTTAAAAAAATCCTTACAAAGTGTGCACGAGAAAGCGAAAAAAATGGTTAATTCTCACTTTCAGAAAGAAATATTCTAATATGCTTAGTCTAATCCGAAGTATTTTAAAGCAAAATTTTTGACAGTAACAAATTATTTCTGTTTATTTTTATTAATATTCCTTTACTTTCAAGAATTCCTTGGTATTTAGTTTTAAAAATTAGTGTAATGTTCTTAGACATTCTGACGTTATGAAAATTCAATGAGGAATTATTTGTTCTTGTCTTGTGCTTTTGTCTCTAATCTTTTTTGAACATTTGTTAGTTTCATGAAAGTTACGTATCGCAGAGGAGTTCACAGAGGGAAAATATTTCTAGGAACCTGAAAAATGTAAAATTTGGGTTAAATAAATCAAAGCAATTGAACGCACGTAGATGTAACAGTTTTCAAAATTAATTATCGCGTTTCTCGGTGTAAATTTCGACTCCACGTATTTTTTTTACTCTTATTTTGTTTTTAGATATTTTCATAGAAAAGTAACATCTGAGTACTTTTCACATGGAAAACATAAGACTCAATACTACTCAATAGAATGGCGTCGTCTAAATGCAGAACAGAAGAATGTTTTTAAAAATGGAACACTGGGTATTGTTCTAATTCTTGGAGGTTTATCTTCAGTTTTATAGCCATGTCTCAGTTACTAAACCTATAAAAGATGAAATCTAAAAATTTTGGGAAGAGTAAATGACTAGAGATAGATACAGATGGACGCCTACAAGCAAAATAAAGAAAGATTGAGTCAAGGAAGCACAAAAATTATTTTCACTTCAAATAACAGCTTAATAGAAAGTATAATTTCTAGAGCCATGGATGGTTATTATTATAATTTAATGTGAAAAGGTTTTGAATGTGAACTTTTAATCTGCTGTGTCAGGCAAAAAACGTGATACATGAGACCAAGAACCTGGCGAATTCATTCATATTTTGACTTAATGTTACGAAGATCAAAACTAAATAGTACATTTACTAGTTAGTTTCCTTTGGAAACCAGAAGACAACCCTTAATTCAGTTTTATTTTTATTTTTAGAACTCTTCAAGGCTAAAAAAGTGGGATTATTTACATGTTATTCAGAAAAATTGAAATTAGGGCCACATACACACACATATATAACTATATTAAATTTTAAAATGTTCAAACTTCATCTTACAAAATAATGGCATTTCCTATTACGCAAAGTATTTTATGAGAATAAATATTGACATACCTGTTACCTTAAAATTTCGCGTATTTTCTCATATCAATGTTCAATTAGTAATAGAGTGCAAAAACTGGCGAGAAAAAAGCTCGAAGCAACATATGCCTCTGAAAAATCACTTCTTTAAAACTGGATTCATTTTTGTTTCTCTTTATAAGGAGCTAAATGTACGAAAAAACATCTGCAGATTGCTTAATTTCTTCTCCGCACTTTATGCACTAAGTTTTAGCTCATTTTTTAATATAAAAGTAAATTTTACAGCAGCCATATATTGTAAATACATTATGAACGAGACATACTCACCGATAGCTAAAACTCAACAACCTATTGAATGGAAACCCAGCTTGCTACGCAGTTCTTTAACAGGAGGGAAATTTCAGATCGGGACTTTACATTGTAAGGCAATCGTCAAATTTGGTATGAAACACTTAGCAAGTAGTTTGAATTACTTTATTCTCTTTTCGATGGTCAAACCATCATTTCAAATATCCAGAGAGAAATAGGGCTCGGTGTCCACCGATAACATAGCAGCAAAAACATCGCGGACGAAAACGTCCAAAAGGAAACATCGCGAGGCGAAAACGTCGTAGTACAAAACATCGTGAGAGAAAATAAAGTAAAGAGAAAACATCACAGTTCTAAAACTACGTGGTACAAAATATCGTCGTCGAAAATAAAGCGGTTAAAAAACTTCCCAGTTTAATAACATCGTCGTCGAAAATATCGTGCTAAAAAATAAAGAACCTACAAATCATCTCATGACGATAACATCGCAGACATGCATTTTTCAGGCTTTAATAATTGTAAAATTTAATGATTGTTTAATAATTGTAAAAACTCGCATAATGATTTGTGAGCGCAAGGTGGAAAGAAGGATAATTTTCACTTTCATATTTCTTATTAACTAATAAATATTTGCTGATAATGTAAAATGGAAACTTAAGCATAGAAAATTAACACAACTTATAGCACTTAATTTTAAACTGGCATACTTAACTAACAAAGTTCATTAATAAATTATTTTTTTATAAAGTTTTACTGGTAATTTTTCATGAAAAGTATAATCTAAAAAGGAATAGAAAAAAAAAGATAACTAAGTGCATGAACTTATCTATAAAAATTACTAAAATAATTATGATATTATTTTCTTCACTTTTGCTAATCTGATACTCTTATATGAAAATTATTTCTTGTTTTTTATTTTAAATTTCTTGTTTTTTTTAAATTATTAGTTAATAAAAAATATGAAAGTAAAAATTATCCTTCTTTTCACATTACTCTCATAAATCATTATGCGAATATCCATTAACAATCCTTAAAGCCTGAAAAACGCATGTCTGCGATGTTATCGTCATGCGATGATTTGTAGGTACTTTATTTTTTAGCACGATATTTTCGACGATCGCTTTATTTTTGAACCGCATTATTTTCGACGACGATATTTTGTACCACGATGTTTTAGAACTGCGATGTTTTAGAACTGCGATGTTTTCTCTTTGCTTTATTTTCTCCCACGATGTTTTGTACCACGACGTTTTCGCCTTGCGTTGTTTTCTCCGCGACGTTTTCGTCCGCAATGTTTTCGACTGTAACCATTGGAAGCGAAAAAGTAACACTAACGTAAAAATTGAAAGTCTTATTCAGGAAATACAGCTACAACAGCAACAAAAGAAATCAGCAATGTGTTGTTCACCTCTGGGCCTGATGCAAGCTGTTATCGGCTGGCACTGACGCCTAAAGTTGGCGGACGTTCTCCTGCGAGAATGCTTATAAAACACCTTCCAACTGGTGTGTTAGTTAGGCGCGATATAAGGACTGTCGAAGACTCTTGTTCATCAAAGCCCAAACGTGCTTTATAGGGAAGAGGTCTGGCGATCGCTCCAGCAGGGAAGTGTTGAAGAAGCAAGAAGACAAGCAGTAGTGAGGCGTGCCGTGTGCGGCCGGGAATTATTCTGATGAACTGTAAGCGTAGGGGGTCTGTGAAAGGAAAGACAACCCTATAGGGCATAGTATATCGTCGATCTACCGCCATGTTATAAGATTGTCCCCGATAACAACCAAAGGGTTCCGGTTATCAAATGAAATGGCACTCTACACCAAAACTCCAGGTAACTGGGCTATGTGGCGGACGACAATCAGGAGGTGATTATCCCGCTCCTGTCTTGGACGTCTTCGCTGGTCCCCGGGGCTCAGTTCGAAGCGGGACACGTCGTTGAAAAAATTGTACTTCAGTCTATGAGATCTCAGGTAGAATGCTCCCGGCACCACTGCAAACGTTTCTTCAAAGCGCATAAGTTACCATTGTACTGCATCGGTGCAGTCTAAATCGTATTTCAATGAGAATTTTGGTATTGACTTTCAATTTAAAGAGCTGAATAAAAATTACATTATAGAAGTTAAACCATAAATGTAGATCAAATTTACGTTAATTTTGATATGAAAAGTAAATACTGACACAAATGTGGATGAACAGTAAATTTAAATACAGTCTTCAAGTAATAAAAGTTTTGCTAACTAGGAATTTTCAATATAAAATGCATGATTGTGATTCAGATTAAAAGGAAGTGTATTTTAGTTACGATTCATGTCATTAAATATATGTTCAATAGGTAACAAAAAAGTTAAAAAATATGTACATTCAAACATTCATTTCACTTTATTGCATCATTTTCTTTCTTCCTTAACATAGTGATTCCAACAGATAAAACAGAAGTAAATTTTATGGCTTTACTTTTGTGTCATTCATTACAATGAAATCTTCCGTTTAAGTTCTTCACCACGGCTAATTTTTTGAAAGTCAGGATACCCAAGTGAGTCAGATCTCTTCCCTATCCTTAGGGTCCGCATTTCAAGTCTCCGTAATACCAGTAACAGCTATCCTAGTCATTAGTTTTAATAAAGACGAAAACAAGCAAACTGTAAAAGTGTCTTTAATGGATAAACGTATGCGCTTCAGGCGGCTTTCTCTTTAGTTTGTCCCGAGAAGTTCGTCCCAATAGTGATTCTATAACTCTAATTAATCACAGTTAGTAAAATCGATCTTTACTTATTATGAACAAAGGAATGGGATCGAAAGGACAGAAGACGACTACGTACTTCAAATCCACCTTTTATTGGAGTAATACAATAAAAGGACTTTCTTACTTAAGAGACTGTATAGAAAGTATGGTATAAACAAGGTGAATAGTATGATAATTTAGAACGTATTGCAAATAATAAAGCGTAATTAACAAGTCCTTAATCTAACTCTATCTCTTACAGTATTCTTAATTCTGAACGGAAAAATATTATTTATTATAAAGGAGTATACATTACGTATACATTGTCACCCAGTAACTCTTTTCTCATTTATTTATTACATATGCGTGAATGTTAGTGTGCGGACATGCTTTTGATAATTCAGATTAATTAAAGTTGAATTCCATTGTTTTATAATTTGCTAATTAAATGTGAGCGGTCCTTAATTGTTAATATGATTTGTTCGTGTTACGCCAGAAGCTAATTCTTTGTACTATGAAATCCAGATTCAAGGAATCTTTTGATTAAAGGTACATCCATTTAGGTCCAAGTATTAATTTTTCATGACTAAGTATTGATTTGACACAGCATTAATACCAACATATAAGCATTCAGTCCTAATATTATGAGGCCTTTTTTAGCTAACATATTCTTTTTATATTAACTGTTTTTTGTACTTTCTCGATCATTCTTCAGCTTTCACCATCACTGTTGAGTTTAAACTGCGAGGGAATTTGTTATTTAGAAAGAACGTTATGATTATTATCCAAAAATAGAATACTAGTCTGAGATGACGAGTCACTCATTAGCCGACCCGAAACCTTTTAATTAAGTTTTACCTGCCGGCTTATTGTAGTCCATATTATTATAGTTATTATAGTATTACTGTCTCGTATTATTGTAGTTAAGTTAGACTTCCGCTTTGGTTATGAAGACTATAATTTGTTGGAACAAGAAGGGCTGAATCAAGTATAAATTAGATATTTAATTAAGGTAGGCTTCAGAATATAAACATCAGTACCCATACATACACATAAAGTGAAATAAATAAGAAGTATCTTGAATAAGCGGAAGGAGCGTTCACGTGTCACTGAAATTATGTGGTAAGAATATTACAGCTTTTCGTCTTAAGATCAGAGTGAGAACAGAATGATTTCAACTTCCTGTTTGCTTTAAATAGGTTAGGGATTTCTCTCTGAAGGGAATTTTTTCTGTATGTTATTATTACTTGTTAAAGAGTATCATTTGTCTTCTTCAACAAAATTTAAAATATTTTAGTTTCTTCAACAAATTTCAAATTTCTCCAACAAAATTTAAAATACTTTAGTTTCGCTTCACTCTGAATTTAAAATGACCGTTACTAAAAATTCGCATATTCTTAACCAAGGCTATTTCAACGCGAATCAAGTTTAAAATAATGATGATTTCTCGCTATTTTTGGAAATTTGGAAATGAAGAATATCACAAAGAAAACTCTAAATCAAGGTAATTTTAAAAATTAAATGTACAAATTATGTACATATACAGTGATCACGATCATACTCAAGTACTTAGTCATTCTTTTAACTTATGACGGAAGTTCTTAGGAGCCACAGAAGCAGGAGGTAAACATGAAAGGATGCTTGTGTGCTACTAATTCAGAAAGGGTGTAGTATGTCTAATAACAGTGAATTAAAGAACTTGAATTTTTTTTCTAGAATGGAATGAAGACAATATTAAAGATTTAATTTCAAAGTTTTAGAGTGCTTAGTTGTTTAACAAGGAAAGACGTGTGGTATTCATATAACATCTACTATACAAACGAGAATGGGAGAAGGAATTAAAAAAAGTAAAATTCAATAATTACATGCAAAAGTCTCATTTCGTACTAAAGATACTTTTCAAAGATATGGCGAAAAGTGTATGATTTCGACAAACGGAAAGCTTTACTGACGTCTTTAGCTCTAGATTGAGTATATGCATATCTTAAACATCCTTACCGTACAGCACAGCGATTTTCATGTCTACTTCATGTCTTTTGCCACGTTGTTTGGTTACAACAGAGGAAACAAGAAATTTCAGTGCGCCCATGTTTCCACGTTCTCTTTATGCCCTTCCAAAGTACAATATCAGCGAGATTATATATCAGCGAGTACAATATCATTCTGTAATCTGTATGCTACATTTATTAGTTATAAAATAACTCTAAAAAATGTATATTAGCTTGATAAACCGATTTATTACTTTTCCCCAAGTATATCTTCCCATTTCTTTAAAATGCTTTTGTACCCAAAATGAAACGTTTCCATAATCATAGACTTTATATACTTCCTGTGCACATGATATATGTATGCCACGTTTTTTTTTATGAAAAAAAGAGAAAGCTTTAAAATGTTTTAATAAAAACATGACTCTTCGCTTTGTTTTCGAGCTAAAAATTTTAATTTCGTCAATTCATCGCCTGCAAAAGCGTTTGTACTTACTTTGCTTTTTTGCAGCTTTAGAACATTTCAATCAAAAGTTAAAATGAAATAAACAGACATAAAACGTCAAACACAGCTTATACAATATATGTATAGGTGCATATTGGGATTCGATTTTTCGATTTTTAATGAATTTTTATGTCTTTAATGAAAATTTATTTGAATCTGTTTTCGGTTTTCGATCTCAAATGTACCAGAAGAACGAAACATGTATTCGAAACATATTAATCGACTTTTATGAAACTTTAATTCATTGTCCCCTGATGAGTTCTGAATTAGAGTTTCAGTAAAAGGAGATCAATTTTTATATTTCTATAATTTTGTATATTTTTTCCTCTCCACAATTTTATTTTTCAAGTTTATTCTACTGATGAATTCTTATTTTAATTTTGATAAGTTTAGATACAGTGTTAAACCTCTTATAAACGTTTGCAATTATTAATATTGTTGAGGAACTGCCTTGCTTTGATTCCAATTTAATTTTAACTTTATGTGCTTTAAGTTTAGTTTACTTTAGTCCTACAGCAATAGCGCAAGACTAGTTAAAAATTTGTTGGCCTATTACG
>KK112484.1:595109-626582 GCA_000611955.2 Stegodyphus mimosarum
AATTGAATTGTAAAGTTTTAGATAAAAATTTAATTGTTGTTTTTTTTTTGGTTCTTGATCTCAAATGTTTCGGAAGAACTAAACATATTTGTCGACTTTTATGAAGTTTTAATTCATTTTCCCCAGATGAGATCTGACTTGGAGTTTTAGTAAATGGAAATTAATATTTTTATTTTTACATTTTTATAGTTCTTATAATTTTTATTAATTTTTCATTTTCGCATTTTTATTTTTCGATTATGTTCTACTGATGAATTCTTATATTAATTTTGATTTGTTAGATACAATGAGTGACCTCTTTTCAACGGGTGCAATTATCAATATTGTTGGAGAATTACCTTGTTTTGACTCCAATTTAGTTTTACTTTTGATGCTTTAAGTTTAATTTACTTCATTTCTGCAGTTATAGCGCAGGACTGGTTAAAAATTTTTGTTTTTTAATATTTGGCAAACTACTATGTTTCTTTTTATACACACACACATATATATATACACACATGTAGTATATATATATATATATTAGAGAGAGAGAGATGTGCAAGGCCGCATGCAACAAACGTCATATTTGCATGAAAGTTACTAGTTGTTGAGATATGCAAATAATTAACATTCCAGCGCATGCGCACAAAACGAGTATGAATAATGTCATTTACATTGTGTATAAATGGAAAGACTGCGCAGCGGGTTTCTTATCTGAAAATCGCGTTTGAATGTTAGTTGTTTGTGTAGAGGTTATGTTATGCCTCGTGTAAGAGCGAGCAACTCCTACCAGCACGTGCCGAAATTGCACCGCAGCAGAATCGACTATCGGGGACTGCCGTTTAATGTTCCAAGCCACTGAGGCTTGTGTTTGTTGGGATCCCATGACTGTCAGACTAATACGAAATCGATGGATCTAGGAGAGCTATACTGAACGCCATGCAGGATCTCAGCGGCCTAGGCCATTAACGCTTGAAAAGACAGACATGCTGTGTTTTCTGCCGTGCGGGATTATGTAACCACGTCACGTATCCATCAGTCAAAAACTTGGCTCGTGTGCAGGACGACAAATGTCCCCACGGACAGTGCGACGAGGCCTGCAGTATCACGGACTGTCTGCACGGCGACCGCTGTTGCGGCTTCCCTTGATGCTGAAGCAGAAATAGGCGCATGTGAAGTATTGCGACGAAACACGATATTGGACGCATGGATGGCATCCCGTCATCTTTTCAGACAAATCCCGGTTCTGCGCACAGTGCCATGATGGAAGTATCCTTGTATGTATACACCGAGGTGAATGAACAGTGCCACCTTGCATTTATCATCGTCATATGGTCCAGCCCCTTACGTGCTGATAAGGTGTGCCACTGGATACACATCCCGCACATCTCTTATTCACATACCTGGTAATGTGGTCACATGTTTCATGTGGTAAGTCCTATTGCTGCGTCCTATCTTCGAAGCCTGCATGACATCATCTTTCAAAAAGATAATACACAATGTTGCCTGTGCTATCTTGACCTTTCTCGATATAGAAGGTGTTCGACTGTTGAACGTTACAGTAAGTTTTTGCAGAGCTTTCATCTATTCAGAACACCTCGTCATGTGCTGGCGAGAGATTATTGGCACACCACAATTCACCAGCCTCTACGGTTAATGAATTCTTGTATAGAATTGAAGCCACAGGGAATCAAGTACCAGTATCTGTCATCCATGCTAAGTTCGACTCTATGCTAGCCGATGCTTAATTTTGTTTTTATATCAAATATATATTCCGGTGCAAAAAAAAATGTATCCATCCAGAAAGAACAGAGTTACAACTACGAAGCTCAACAGTAGTATAGTATTCGAGTAGGTAAACAAATCATCAAAAACTGGGGCAAAAAAGCGTTTTTATTTATGAGTAGCAATACAAAGAATGTGAAAATCAGTAGATGATAAAACCACTTTCGGCAGCTATATAAGCCGATACTTGGTTGGGCATGGAGTCTGTTACGTTGCCAACGTCCCTCTGCGGCAGATTGGGCCACAAATGGAGCAACTGGTCAGTGAGCTGGGACATGCTTGTACGCTGGTGAATTTCCCTACCAACATGACACAAGCATATTCGATATATGACAGGTCTGGAGACCTGGCAGGCCAGTCGAAGACACGAACATGTCAAAGACAGAATCTTGAAGGCAAAAAAATATTATTCACCTATTTCATGACATGTTTTTTAAATCTAAATATTATGAAGATTGCAAAAATGCCTTGATATAAGTACAGCCATTTTGTATAAGTTTCTATGTTTGGTTGATGATATGCGTATTTTTTTTTTATTTTCTTGTATTCTATAATATAAATATATTGAAATTTTTATTTTAATTTTAAAACAAACATGTATGTCAAATGTATGTAAATGGGTATTGCTCTTAACTTGATATCAATTAATGAAAATATATTTTAAATATAAAACAGAAACTTGTTTTTGAAAAAATAAATAAATGTGTTTAAATGGAAAAGCGTCTTGGGTAAATGAATGCATCGTTATTTTTTACAATAATTTTTTAAGCTTTATATGTTTCCAGTGCAGCATATATTTCAAGTGACTCACTCGTGCTGAAAATTTAAGAGTTTAAGAAGCGTCTCTGAAATTTTACTTGTGCGACATATTTGCGAGGTTTCCTAAACACGAGTGATCTGAAGAGACATTTGAAATCTCATGAAAGAATCTTCGGATGTAGTGTATGTTCTAAGAAATTTAGTGAAGTTGATAGTTTGAAAAGTCACGAAGCTTCTCGTTTTAGAATTTGTAGTGAATAATTACAAGTTCTTTTTATGTTAATTGGATATGAAAACTTATAAAGTTACTTTTAAGTGTAAATCATGCCCAAAAATATTTAGTGAGTTTTACAACTTAAAACAACACGAAACTTTACATGTTAGACACTATATTGAATGTTCGGATATATTTTCAACTAAAAAAAAATTTAAAGAGACGCATGAAATCTCATTAAACTTTTTTTAAATGTAGTAGTTGTAAAAAAATTATTGATAATGATGTTTTGAAGCAGCATGATACTTCTCTTCTTAGAAATTGTATCCAAGTTCACACGTATTTAAAAGAAAAAGTGATCTGTTACACCACATTCAAATGCAACATGGTTTGACACAAACCTCGCAAAAACGAAGAAACGTTGACATCGTTAATGCATGTAAGTCTACTAAAATCACAAGCCTTAATGGTATGTTCTCAACTGAATCGATTTTTTAGAACACAGCAAATGATCAAGACTTAGATGTTCTTCTTAAATATATAAAATTGCAACTAGTAAAAAAATTGACTTATGATGTAGGTACATATCAATGTCTGAAATGGTATTCAGTAGTTAGCTTTAAAATCAGTAATGAGTGTGAAAATGGAGAAATAAAAGAGCTTGGACCAGTTTAATAAACGTGGTTCAATGTGGGTCTTGGGAAAATTTGTTCAATGCAAACTAAATGCTGTAAGATATGGACGTCCTTCTCTCAATAATTGATTATTCAGCTGTAATAAAAGTAAGCCTATTAAACTTTAAATATTTATGCATATAGTACATGTATTGAATGCTGATAATACATTGATTAATGTAAATAGCTGATGGTACTTTTATTGACATAGTGAATGCCCACTTTTATGAAGTTCTAAGCATTACTTCAAATATCATTCAGATATTGTTAAAGCATTATATCTAATATATGCAAATATAACAAGAGGTATTTAGTTTTCATTCTTATTCAGGAATGTATGAAAGTTTAAATATTTTTAAATTTAATGTAGATTGTGAGTAAAATATCTGTGTCTTTCTTCGGTTCAATCGGTAATGTGCGTTTTTCTTCGGTTCAATAGGTAATGTGTGTATGCTGGTAAAGGTAAGAGTTATACTGTGTCATGTTTTTAACAATCTTTCGTTCATAAGAAAATATATTAGCTAATAAGAGAATTATTGAAATTGTAAGGTTTTAGTTAAACTAACCAAGTTTTATTTTAATTTAAATCTGTCTATCTCCTCTCTGCTTCAACTTCCCGTCAGAAGAAGCGCGCGGTTTTAGCTTATGCTAATTTTGAAGTACAGCGAAGTACTATTTAAGCCAGAGGTAGAAACCTCTCGGTGTGTGAGAGCTTAGTCTCAGATCACGGTCACGCCGCTCAACGTTCGTCTGACCAGCTAGCAGTTTAAATTTATAAGCCATAGTGCTTACTACGTGATTGCATTGTAAAACAATTTGAAGTGCGTTAGTATTAGTATATCTTGCTACGCACTCTTTTAGGTAGAGGCCAATCTCCGCGAATTGCTCTGCGAAGCAAAGTTTGATTTAATTTCTATTTTAGGTTTAGTATTTAAATTTATTGGATTGTTAAGTTCGACCCAAGTGCGGTCTTTTGCTTTCTGTATTCCTCCCGAGTTGGGAAGTTTGTTAATAATAGTGATTTAATAAAAGAGGATTTTAAATCCCTTCACGTGCAGTTATTATCCAGCCCAGCAGTTACATCAGAACAAAGCTTACATTACATCAGCTCACTGTTCCAGTTCAGGACTGAAAACTTGAGGTTAAGAACCCTTTACAGATTTTACCATGTTCTCCAAAAACACGCACAGAATACTCAGTCCTGATAAAATTAGTTAAATAATGAAAACCAACGTTATGGAAAGAAAACTACAGAAGCATTTACATTTCCAGAAGTATATCAAAGTTCCTTTTCTTAAAAGCAACAGGTGTATAGTTTATTTCTATTTCGAAAAAAGCTGAACTTTTAAAATAAAAATTTTCTGCTAGTGTATGGTCAAATAAATTAATAGAAAATCCATCTTATAAATGAAATTCGTGTCTTACATTGGATTAAAAGTAATATTCTAAGTGTTTATGCATATTTAGCACAAAATGTGTTTAGCTGCGTTATAAATTCAACTACAAAGATTCTTATAACAGTATGTAGCCATTAAACTGAGTAAAAGTGTTAGGTGTATTTTCTGATGGTATTGATAGACTTGCGAAAGAAGTTGTAAAAACCTGCAACGTCGAAAGATGTTTACAAATGAGCATCAAATGATAAGAGTCTCTTTTGTATCTCTAAATCAGTTATAAGTTGTGGGGTGTTTTGAATAGAAGAAGGTAATGGTTGTGAAAAATATACTACTTCTATTTGGAAATGACTAATAATTAAATATTCGATTGTTGTCCATTAAGTAAACTTGTAGTATTATCAAATATAATGTAAGTGGAAGACATTGTGGTTCGATTGTGAATTACGATGGCGTTGTATGAAATTTGAACAAACAAGTTAAGGTTATGTGCTAGAATTACAAGAAAAAACAATTCTAAGAAAGGTATATGTTAGAATTGTAATGTAAATAATGTAAAATGTTAAAATTTAAAAAGATGCAACAAAGGAAAATCATAGAACACTAAAAATTCACATTTAAAAAATGGTAATTTGTATATGATACTGAAACAATTGGTTTTAAGAATTTCTTTGTGCATGTGATGCAAAAAATTGTTAGTTTCCTTTGAAAGTTTCTCATGAATATGAACATAAAAGCAATTAGTGTAGCGAAAGGTAAAATTACGACAGTCAGTGAATCTAAAATATGAAAAAGTCATGTTACGAGTAGTGTAAGTTAGTCTAAAACATTAAACTATGATGTATATTAAATATCAGAAGATGTAAGAAATATTTCGTTAAGAATGGATGAAACAGTTAATATGCTTGTAAAATTAGAAAGGAAAATTATAAATACACTTAAAAGTAATCGGGATTTAAAACTAAACATGATGTTAGAGACTTTTGAAGACCTTAAAACTATAGGCATAAGAAATACTTACATTTAGTTATTAAAATGTAAAGTTGTGAATGGAAATTTCTGAGTAAACCTGAATCAGATCAAATCATGTAGATGTTCAGTTATGATCGGGGAATATAGTAAGTATACATTAAAAATTATAAGGAAATGTCTGAATACACAGTGAACTTAAAAAGTTCAAATTGTTAAAAATTGTGTTAATGTCTAAAATGGAATGAAATATTAGAATTATGAATGGCGAGACACGAATAAAAAGAGTACTGTTAATAAGTTAAACTAGAACTATGAAATATAAACTAAGGGGGGAAATCATAAACATAAGAAAAGTAATTAATAGTTATACACTTAAATTGCTTGAATTAGAAAAAATATAATATTGGGCAGTGTAAGGAAGATATTGTTAAACACGTGAAAGAAATTAGAAATTGTGTATAAAATAAAGTAAAATAACTGAGGTTATGAAAAAGAAACGATTCTTTATAAAAAGGATTTAAAACGAATAAGTTAAAATGAATGTGTGTATAGAAAATTAGTAAGGTTAATAAAAAAGTAAAGATGTTAAAATTTATGTTTAAAATTAATCGATATAATAAACAGTAACTATACATGATGGGAAATTATACGAAGTAAATTGAAATTCAGAATATGTTGAAAACTATAACGTTAAAAAATAAAAAAGTGCGAAACTGCATCTGAAATAAAGTAATGTAACAAATAAATAGCTTGTATGTCAATTTCGTATAATATAACATGTAAGTTAAAATTCAGAATATATTGAAAATTATGAAAGGCAGGAAAAAGAAAAGTAATCTAGAAAATTTAAATGAAAATATTACAAATTAGAAACGTAAAGTATTAAAAACTATTACAGCAAACAAATATGCTATTATAAACAGCAAATGTAAGAATAGATTAAAAGTTCATAAAAAACTAGAAAGGCTAAAAGTGTCAGAATAAAATTAAGTAGAATAATAAATAAAAAAATTATCATGTAATTTCATTTCCATGTCATGATGAATTGTCATTAGATGGAAATCCTTTTTATATCTTTTTCCCCTTATATTGTTTTCAGAGCCACGCATTGAATGGTATAAACGTTAGACTTTAAAAATATATTCCTAAAATACACAGTTCGCTTTATCCTCCATAGAGAACAGCATGAGCATATCACCGAAATTAAGATGCAGAAAATATTCACTTGATATCTGTTGCCAATTTTGAAAAACTAAGTTTAAAGGAAAAGCAGGAGGTCTACAACTCAATCAGCAGTCTAAAAACAACTCGACTCAACTCGTGATGTCATTGGCTACGCCCCCTGGTGTGATGTCATCGATGACGTTGCACCTGCCACGCCCTCTGTGTGACGTCATTAACCACGCCCTCTGATGCAGAATCCCCATTTTACACTACTTAGAATATTAGGCGAGCGACTTAGTAGATAGATTTATATATACCAATCGTTCTAACGTAGGTATTTTGACATAAAATGGGACGTTTTCTTAAATGACATGCCATTTTTTTCCATATTTCGATTCTACAACTCAAATTATGCCAAACTGCCAAGTTTTGTAAAAATCGCACGAGTAATTTTTAAAAAATTAGCTCTCAAAATTTTAGCTCCTCAATCTTAATTGAATCTGATATACATTTCTCTTTTTTTACTATCTCTTTTTTTATTCAACTTACTTGATTCATTTTTCCAGAAATCGAAATTTAGGCTTAATCCAAATATAATTCTTACATTTTTAATTATTTATTATTAAAATCTGTATTTTTAAATATTTTTTACAAATTTTTCGAAAAAAAAATTTATTATAACCTACAAAATTTTGAATACCATATTAATGCAGATGCATTTCTAAGCGCACCTGCAAAAAATTAGAGTTTTTTATTCAGAATTTTCTACATGAATTTACATATTGGAACGTTTTGAAATTTGGCATCTTTTTTTAAGGGATAATAACACCAAACGGTAATACGCACTTTGTTAAAATTACTTGAAATTATGAAGGATGATTTTTTCCTTCTCGTTTACAATGAAAAAAAGAAAAGGAAAATGGGTTGCTATAAATTAAGAAGTTCGCCAAGTAAATTATTCTTGGCCAAAACTGAAAAAAATATATCAAAATGAATTTTTGAATTTCTTCCTAAATTTCGCACCAAATTCGCCCTATAATCCTCCTTTTCCGGCACAGCTTCGCTTTCTCGAAGCATTTCGTGTTACATCATGCAAGAGATACTATGATTGACATATAATGTAACTAAAATTACTTACATATATATAAAATTCGAAACAATATTTCTCTAAGGTCTGCACAGAAATTAAGACTAATTTCAACTATGCCAGCAGCTTTACAAATGTCATTTCTTGCATAACTACACAGATTTAGAAAAAAAGTGAAACGGACATGTGCTGTTGTGGTACCAAGGATGACGTCACTATCAACATGACTGTCAGGAGACGGCAAGGTTATATCTGTTAAAACCATTAATAAGTAATGAACGAAAATGGTGCGAATTGCTCAAGCCTGAAGCTGTAAATAGAACGATACAGATAATTAAATACAGAAATGATAACTCTGATGAATTGTAACAGCTATCAAGATTGAAAAGGCAGTAAAAGTTAAAACTCTCAAAACTCTAAACACCAATTCAGTAATAAATGTAAAACATTTTAATTACTGTAACTGCTTATTAACACAATTCCAAATTCTGTTCAAAATTCAAATGCAAAGACACAGTTCTAAAGTCTGTCTTTCGGAACTGTAAGTATCAAAGCATTATAATATCTGTGAAATTCCGTTTTCAAAATTTGCAATATTCCAGAGTCTAGAGTTTCAGTTCCACATAATGTACGCGAAACAGCATCTGTAAAATATTATCATTATTCTACTAATACACAGAAAGAATTGCTCGATCGACCGGCTGATCCTACCTTCAGTTTGTGGTTGGAAGGTTATAGATAACTTCTCACTGGCTGGACAATTGTTTGAAGGTTAGTAGAGCTTGAGCCCTCAGGAAACAGGAATGTGTGAAACAGGTGAAAAAACAAGAGTAAGCGAAGTCCAATGAAAGATAGATGGCTTACCATCCATCATAGTCATCATTTTCATATGCTCCAAATGCGATTCACATTCGCTAAACAGAAGTGTGCGAATTTTTGCACCCATTCTTTGACACTGTGGAAAACAGTGCAAGGGGATACCTCATATTCCAATTTCAAGGACTGTACGAATAATTAGATAACATTTTCACCTGTGGAAGTTGGAACATGTTGTTGAGAAATCATTTGATGGATTGTGAGAAATGACGTACGATTGGAAGAATGGAAGCAGAACAGACCCTGACACAGGTCTGCAAAGACCTAAAGGTAGACAAGGCATCATGTCAAGAGTTTAGAAACGATTTAAAGATACTGTTAATGTATGTAGACAACAAGGCCAAGGTCGAAAACGTACCTCAAACGGATAACGAGACTCTAACTGGCAACGATTACTAAAAGAAATAGACAACTGACGTCAGCCTGGGTTACAAGGGAATCCCTTGCAGCTGCAAAAACTCAACTGTCCAGATATAGCCTGAGTGCCGGACTGCATAAAAGAAGACTGTCGACAGGAGAGCCAGGACTTGTGTCTCACTAAGGTGTATCTCACTAACGGCCTGCAAAATGCGCCTGGTTGCATAGGTGTAGAGATCATGGTGATTGGATAACCATGGACTGAAGCTGAGGTCTTTTATTGTAATCTTCTTTTTGTCCAGAGAGTGATTCGAGAAGTATTACTATATAGATGGAGCAAAATACACACAACACACAATAAGCCTGATAATATCCGTGACACATATCAGTATCAAGGTGGTAGAATATGCGAACATTATTTTGAATGGCCGCAATCCCCTACGCAATTTTCATGAGTGCAAATATGAATCCTGAATACGGAAACGAGGTTTTTTATACTTAGAGAAACAATGAGTAAGAATTTCCTCCTGACGAACTATAATGCTTATCCCCATTGCGTCGCATTAATGACCGACTGTCTTGAGGGAGGAGGAATCAACGAATGGAGTAGCCCACATATTCTCCGGATCTGAATTCAATACAACAGGTATGGGACGCAGAAAGATGCCGACTTGTGCACCTCCGCTTAGCACTTTATAAAAGCATTCATCATAACTCTTCCTAACTTAGGCCAACCTTTACAGAAAAAATAGAATTTCTTAGCAGATTACAGACGAAAACTTGACTTTAACATAGATCTTCATCTGTTTTGTGTATTAACCTTTTTTTCCTCTCACTTCTTCCAGCAAAATCTGGAAGGAAAGAAATTTTAGTGTAACATAATAACACTAAGTTCTAGGTAACAGACTTCTTTCCTTACACATGTAATTTCTCACACACACATTATCATTAGAGCAAAATAAATTCTTCACCCAATGCTCTCCACCGGTGTTGGATGAAAAGCGAACAGCCATTGCGGTTTCTCTTTTTTGTCCGGGGGTGTTTGACTTTACCACCTACAATTGACTAATATTAGTTAACATTCTCGCAGCAATTCATTGCTTTTACAAGACTAATATTTTCACAATACTTCAGAATCTACTTTACAAACATTAAGTAATTTTAACTCTTTGCAAAATTACAATTTTAAACAAAAACATCTTTCAAGATAAGTAATCATTTATCGCACACTTGGCGTAAAAATCAACCTCGCTTGAGGTAAAAAAGAGACCTTGCAACTTGCAGTAATACTCGAAAATGAACTAAACGTTGGAATAAGGAATACTACTTATCTTGCTGTAGTCAGCCATTACTTTCTTGGCTTAATCCTTGAAACTTGGATAAACTGTAGCTTGGGCCAGTCTCCTGGATTTTGGTCGCTGGCCGTTGACCCCTTGTTGTTGTTCTGCCTTCCTCTTAGGGATCCTTCTCTCCATTTGGGGATACTTGCGTTGGGCAGGTGGTTGATCTGCTTGACGTTTGCTCGGCAGAATCCTTCTCTGTTCCTGGGTCCTCGTTAGTCGCTGCTCCGGCCTCCTGCTGTATTCCGGACGTTGACCCTCAGGCTGCAACCGAGGCTGCTTCTTCTCAGGCTCCTTTCTGACATTTCGCCTCTCCTCTTGACTGCTTTGGTCTGGCGTTGTTCATTCTTCTTTGGTCTTTTGCTGTTTGTCGAATTTCTATTTTCTGTGTTCTTTCTTTTCAGTCCAGTTCCCCTGGTGATTTTCCTTTTCTTGTTTCCTCTACTTTGTTGAGGAGGGGCTTTCTGTGTCTGACCTCTCGTTGCAATTGTTGCTGGTTCCTGTTGTTGCCGCTGAGGTGAATCTTCCGTGAAAGTCTGTCTCCCCGGATCCTGGAAAAAAATCTTTAAACATTTCCATTTTATTACGGTCATAATACGGTTTCAGCTGATCCACATTGGCAGTAATTTTCTGGCCGTTCTTGCCTCTTAACACTACCACTGTTTGGGTGATTTTTTCGATAAGGAAAGGGCCTTCAAAACGCGGAAAAAATTTCCCCGCCTTTTCTTCTGCGGCATTTGATAAAGCATGTTTAATTTTCAATACTTCATCTCCGACTTTATAATTCACCTCTCTTCTCTTTTGATCGTAATACTATTTTTGTTTCCTCTGGGCTATTTCCGAATTAGCTTTCGCTTCCCGTATCAACTTTTGAATGTCATGTATTCTAAATTCTTCTGCCCTTTCCTGGACAAAGAAAAGTTTGTCTAAGGGTGTCAAAATCTTTCTTCCAAGAAACAGTTCAGCGGGTGTCTTTTGTGTTGTATCGTGTTTGGCCGTTCTAAGGGCAAATGCGAATTCCTTTATATGGTAGGTAGAGGTATCCCAGGTAGAGTGATAATTCTTAATATAACTTCGAATAATTTTAACTACGTTTCTATCAACCCGTTCCGCTATGTTTGACTGCGGACGATATGGGACCATCTTTAGGTGACGTATGCCCAGTTTTGCACACAGTTCCTCAAAAATATTACTAACAAAATGGGGACCATTGTCAGAAATAACTTTTAGGGGCGCCCCGTATTTTAAAATATACTTATTTAAAATTGAATCTACTACAATTCTAGCAGACGCGCGTTTTAACGGAATCAACTCCAACCACTTGCTAAAATGGTCCACTATAACTAAAAGATACCGGCTTTTGTTAAATTTACTTCTAGGATAAGGTCCCAGTAAATCGATCCCTATTATTTGATTTGGGAACTCTGATTTAACTATTTAAGAACTATTTAAGAACCCGGCCGGGCGGAAATTAATATAATTATTAAATTGGCATGATGGGCACGACTGGACATACGCCCTAGTAAACATAGTAACGAAAACTGCCTCGCGAACTCTTTGGACAGTTTTTCGTATGCCCAAATGGCCAGAAATAGGCGAATCGTGCAATTCCTCTAATACATTAAATCTAATGCTAGCTGGGATAATCGGTCTAAACTCGTGGTTTTCATTAGTAGTTTTTGTATAAAACAAAAGTCCATCAATTATTTCGTAATTTCCGGCCTTATTTCTTATTGGCACAATATCTTAATGACTAAAATTCTCAGGGTCGGCTAAATAATTATATATATTTTTGAACTCCGGATCTTTTCCGAGTTCGGCTATTACTGTTTCACGAGAATCTAATACTTTGGATGTCAGCATGGCTATTCTAACCGTATTTCCATTTTCATCCAAATTAATTGTACTTAAAGCATCTGCCACAACATTTTCCTTTCCCGGCGTGTGTTTAATTACTAGATTATATTATTGTAATTTAAGTGCCCACCTTATTAATCTGGGTGATAAATTTTTTCCAGAGTAGAGTCTGGTGACCGCAGCGTAGTCGGTATACACAGTTACTGGAGAACTTTCAAAGTAAACACGGAATTTGTGCACTGCTAATAAAACTGCGAGAATTTCCCTTTCCGTGGCCGAATAGTTTCTCTGGGTTTCATTCAACGTTCGACTGAAAATGGCCACGGGTTGCCCATTTTGAGAAAGAACTGCCCCAATCGCAAAATCTGAAGCGTCCGCTGAAATTTTTAGTCCTTTATCCCCCTCCGGGAATTTTAAGACGAGAGCTTGAGTCAAGGCGTCTTTCAGTTTTTGAAATACCGAGTTGGCTTCTGCTGAACACGAAAACCTAGCTTTCTTCCTCTGCAATTTCAGCAGAGGCTCAGCTATTTTGGCAAAGTTTTTAATGAAGGACCGATAGTATAAACACATACCAAGAAACGATGATAACGTTTTCGCTGTTTTAGGAACAGGATAATTTTTGATAGCGATCTTGGACTGATCCGTTTCAATGCCATTCTGAGAAATTTTAAACCCTAAATAGCGTAACTCTTTTGCGGCAAATTTACATTTGGATGCATTTATTTTTAAAACAGCTTCGTTTAACAATAAAAACACTTTTCTTAAATCTTGTAGGTGTTGTTCCAAACTATTACTTGTAATTATAATATCGTCCAAATAAATGAACGTACTCTTACCAAGGACCGGTCTTAAGACAATGTCCATGCATCGTTGGAAAGTTGCGGGCGCGCCGGATAAACCGAAAGGCATCCTAAGAAATGCGTACCTGCCAGACTTCGTTATGAAGGCGGTCTTAGGGACGTCTTCGGGTATTACCCCAATCTGAAAATAGCCACTCGTAAGATCTAATGTGGACATATACTTTGTGGAGGTAATATTTCGGATTATCTCTTCGATTATCGGCAGAGGATATACGGGATATTTTGTGACGGCATTTACCTTGCGATATTCTATAGCAAAACGCCACCGCTTAAACCTGCGTAATCGGATAATCATTATTTTTCTTGCAAAAAACTACTGGGCTAGCATAACTGCTAGAAAACGGGGTAATTATTTTATTTTTCAACATTTCCTTAATATGGTATTCAATAATTTCTTCTTTCACCTTATCGTAACGATATGGTTTTTGCCTTACTGGTTGGGCGTCCCCTGTTTGAATCTCATGACTCGTGACCTGCGTGAAATAAATTTGAAAACTCACTTACCAGTGCCTGCATCTTTTCTTTCTCTTCTGCCGGTAAGTGCTGTAGCTCCAGCTGCGGGGGCTTATCATTCCTTTTGTCCACTGGCTGCATTGATATCATCAAATTGCCTCTCTGAAAATCTATCTTCGCTTCTGCCAATCTAAAAAAATCCACACCCAGAATAATACACGTTTGCAGGTTTCGCACAATACAAAATAAAATTTTTACCTTCTCGTCGTTGATACGCACAAAAAGTGAAACTTTTCCTAGGCATCTACACTTCTCTTCTTGGGCCGCTATAACTTTCGTGTCTCTTGTACTAAAAATTCTATAAGGCGAAAGTGTTTCTTGAAACATTTTTCAGAGATAAAGCTGCTTTGCGCTCCTGTATCCAAAAGAGCCGTCGCCGGTATGTTGTTAATTAAGACTTTAATCTTCGGTAACCCTAAATTTTTAACGCCCACGGTGTTTAAACTAATTGTGAAAGGATTTTGCGAGACTTCGGATTTCTTCACCTTCCTTAAAGAAATCCATTTTAGTTTAAATCCTTCTTCGGCCATTGCTTCGCCTTGTTCCCGTAATTCTGTTGTTGCTTTTGCTGCGGTCTTGGCGTGTTCCATTGACTTCTTCGCTCAAATTAGCGACGTCATTCATTGTCTGCATTTCTTCGACTTTCAAACTGTACAGCGAGCTTGAATAATTTATCCAAAGTCGTTGGGTTTCTGAACTCGATAAAATCTTGAACTTGGGGCAATAGCCTAGGAAGTATAATTTGAATGATTTCTGGATCCGGGCGACTTCCATACAAAAGCTTGAAAACTTGGATTTTTCTCAAGATAAAATTTGACAAATATTCTATCTTCTCTTGGTATCTACTAAAACGTTCCGCCTCCAGTCTGGCTCGATCTCGTACGACAGGAAATGCTTTCACCAAGGAATTTTTAAAATTTTCATAAGTGTATGTGGGGCTTCCCGGTTCCCCCAAGATATTCTTTCCAATACACTTGAACCAATTTAGCGCTTGGCCCTTCAAAGCGCTGGTGGCAAGAGTGACTTTCTGAAATTCGTGGACTGGATATAACATAAAATGTGCATCCAATTTTTCAAGGAAATTAATTACGGCTGACTTGCCGTCAAAACTTGCCGCTGGCTTCATAGCTGCCCGCATGGTTTGTACAATGTAGCCAAATCCTTCTAGGGCAGGAGGTGGCATCTTAGCGTTCTGCACAGGTACTGCGGGTATCTGAGGTTCATCTTCTTGCCTTTTAGCCCATCCTCTCGTTTTTCTTCTTTGGGCGCCAGTATCAGGACTTAGTGTTCTGTGCATACTTTTGGGGAACTTATTCGTAACAGTGTCAAAGTCCTGATCTCGAACAGGGAGCTGAATGCAGCTATGCCCTATGTCAGTGGTAGAATAACTGCACGTACGAAGGGTTTAAAAATACCCTTTTTTTAAACCACTATTTACAGCCACTTCCCAACTCGGAAGGGATAACAGAAAATAATGACCGCACTTGGGTCTAAATTGAACAATCAAATAATTTTAAAAATAAAGTTGAGTAGAAAATTAAGTAGTCGTTGCTCTCAGAGCTTTAAACGCGAGGTTGGCCTCTATTCTAAACTATCAATGGTGCGTAGCAAGATTTGGCTAATACTAACGCACTTAGATTACTTCAATAAGTATTAGAGTAACAGCTCTAAGGCTCAGAATTTAAATACTAGCTAGTCAGGCGAACGTTGAACAGAGCCGAAGCGATCTGAGACTAAAAGCTCTCTCACACTGAGAAGATCAAGATCAAGATAGTACTTTCGGTTCAAGGTGTCAACTACTAATGAGTTTTAACCTATATATCAAGTAAGGCCGGAGGCCGCTCACTTTTGTTTAGATAAATCAGAGGTGCTTAGCACCGCGCCCTTAGGCGAAAGAATGGTCTATGTGGCAAAGTCATACAGGAAGGCAGTCATGAAATTATAAATTGATATACTTTTCTAGATGAGAAACATTCGAAAAATTTTTGAGCAGGTGCTGGGTGCGTGCTATTTGCAGTGAGGAATTGAGTGACTGAAATGAACATGAGATACGGAGAGTAAGTCAAAATCAAATCACGTAACCTGAGGTCGCGTTCTGGTTCGTTGATAAATACTGCTGTATTATTAAAAGTTTTATTAATTTAAGAGTAAATAACTCTTGTAGGCCTATAGTATTGCAATCTACTACATAATAATGATCTAATAACTATGGAGATGTGAGTTTTATGCTACGTAATTCTTGTTTAATTAGATAGAATTCGATTATTCCTTTTTTGGGCGTGGGGGTCACATGGACCAATCATGTTGCAGGATAATCTGTTAAGCGATTTCAAGACGAAAAATAATAGTCCATAAGGCTATTTCAAATTACTCTTTACAAAGTCCGTAATTCACACTGAGAAGTTCCTTGCTAACCTTTAAATACAAAACTTGGCTTCACTTCAAATTAGCATAAAGCTGAATCGCCTGCTCATTCTAACGGGAAGTGGAAATAAGAGTTCACAGGAAAGAGAAATTAACATAAAACTTTGTTAGTTTAAACTGAAACCTTACAAGTCTTCTATTTATTTATTTATTTATTTATTTATTTCATGAGACACTATATCGAATATAAATCGCATATCACATAGAAAGCCTGTGAAGAAAGAAGAAGAAAGAAAACCAACAACAAGAGAGGAAAAGGCAATTTTGATGAAATTGCGATCTTCTTCGGATCCTCTAATCTTCTCCAAATAGCATTTTATAATTGTAAGGTAATGGTAAGCTGCATCTTCTGAGTATGAGTATATAAAAGCGAATGGAGATACGACAGTGTAATGAAATGTACTAAAATCAAATCAGAATTTCAATAAATATACTCAATATGTGAAAGCACGCCAGTCAATGAACGTTCAGATGAATATTACAGCAGGGCTAATTCATCTTTGGTACAGTATTGAAATTGTCTGTAATCGCTTGCCGAGTATCAGTTAAAAATGTATGTTTACAATTGAATTAACGATATTTTCATGGCTTTGTTTATAATTCATATAAGATATATAGCATTTTCAGAAAATTTGAGTCCCTTTGTAAGGTTTTAGTTAAACTAACAAAGTTTTATTTTAATTTAAATCTTTCTATCTCTTCTCATTTTCAACTTCCCGTTAGAAGAAGCGCGCGTTTTCAGCTTATGCTATAATTTGAAGTGGAGCCAAGTTCTATTTAAGCAAGAGGTAGAAACCTCTCAGTGTGAGAGAGCTTTTAGTCTCATATCACGGTCACTCTATTCGACGTTCGCCTGACCAGCTAGCATTTAAATTCTAAGCCATAGTGCTTTTACGTGATTGCTTTTTGAAATAAATCCAAGTGCGTCAGTATTAGTAAATCTTGCTACGCACCATTTAGTTAGAGGCCAACCGCGCGTATAGCTCTGAGAGCAACGACTAATTTAAATTTCTGTTTAGTTTTAGTTTAAATTTGATTGTTAATTTTTAGACCCAAGTGTGGTCTTTACTTTCTGTATCCTTCGCGAGTTGGGAAGTGGTTTGTAAATAATAGTAAGTTAATAAAAGAGGATTTAAAAATCCCTTTCAAGTGCAGTTATTCTCCAACTCAATCACAGAACATAGCTGCATTCAGCTCCCTGTTCCAGATCAGGACTTTAAGCTGTCCCGAAGATGTTTTCAAAGGATATGCACCGAAGACTCAGTCCTGACACCTTTAGGGAAAACATTGTTTCTGAAGAAACAAGTTATGTAGATAGTGCTACTTTTCATTCCAAATATCAACACAGGTTCCTAATTATAAAAGCAAATTCGTTTAATTTAAAATGGGCATAATTTGATATTTAACAAATGTATAATTAAAGTACAATGAACAGGAATTTAAAAGTAGTTTCATTTTACGGAAATAACAAAGCATCCGACAGCATTTAAAGGAATAACATATAGGTCGAATGATATCCAATTGGTTTTTTAAACTAACAGAATTTTCTACCCTTTCAAACCATCTATATAGTGTTAAAGTATTAAGTCTACATCAGTTTAATTGAAAATTAATTGTTAAAGTAATTAAGAAAGTTATCTCTTAAATCTGTATAAATTTTAAAAGCGTAAAATAATTTTGAAAGGGAAAATAAATTTAAAATCTAAGATGGAAAGGAAAAGGATGAGTCTCATAGAAATGAAAGTATTCTGATTATGAAATTAAATAATTTTGATTTCGGTTAGTCCTTAATTAGTGCAATTAAATTTTTATGTAGTTATAGAAACAAAGCAGATATTTAATAAAGGTTCTTACGATTGCTTTAATAGACGGTAGGAATATTTTTTTTTAATCCTTCAAGAGTCATATACTGAATTTGAATAAAATCGTAAAATCAGTGAACGGTGTCTGTTACCCATTAAGAGTGCAGTTCTAGTCTCAAAATAATTTGAAACCGTTTTTCTTGGTAAAATCTCTTAATTAAAAAATTCATCTCAGCAAAAAATAATTAATTTAGCCTTTATGTCAAATTACTGTACGAGAAAAAGACTAAAACTTTTATCTTGCCCATCACGTATTTTTCTAGCGTTCTTGAAAAAGACTGAAAAAATGGGAAAAAAATAACATTAAATATCTACAGCACTCTTAATGGAGCTGAGCATTTTAATATGGATTCATTTTTAATCGTCTAGTTTAATAACATAAGAATTCCTCCCAACACACGGGGAGAAACATTAGATTGCTGGTATTAATGTTGTAATTGCTGGAAAAACGATTAAGGTAGAACTAATAGACATTTTCCTCACAGTTTACTTTACTTCCTGGACTATTTTGTATATTTTTATCATTAGCTTCAGCTGTATTTAGTTTACTCTTACATTCGCCAAAGCTAAAAAAAGAAGTGTTTTGATAAAGCTGTGAGTTTTTGAAGAAGAAAAAAGCCTAACTTTCTCCAGGAAATTGATCTGACGGGGTGAATTTTAAAAGGTTCCTTAAATTTATGATAATGGTTTCTACACCTAAAAGATATGATATATTTCTTTCAATTAGCAAAGACCCTAAGCGTATTTCTATGTTAATGTATTTTGTAAGCATCTCTGAGTCAAACAGCATTTTTCAGTCAATATGTAAAACTGAAATTTCAAAATAAAAAAACACCACAGGTATACTTCTGAAATTAAATTTTTGAAAAGGAAGCAGAGAGTACAGCTACAGTTAAACATTTTCAGAAATTTTACGAATCTGGAATGAGTAAATGAAATTCTGAGGAAATTGTACTGTAAGGTACTGAGGAAGTTAAATGCAAACTTATTAAACTATATAGTTAATTTAGAATCTTGCTGTTTTAATTAACTGTAAAACAACTAAGAATCACCAACTTACATTTACCAGCTGCCATAACTTTAAAGCCGTGGAATGTCAGTTGCGGTACCTTGATTTCGATACCTGGTGACGGACGAAGTTGGTTGGGTGCTTTTTGTAGTCATTTTGTTATGTAGCGTAAAGTGAGCCAATTTCATATTCGAAAGTTCTGCGTGAAAGCTGAGATCTTTCAAGTGTTTTGTCGTAATTAATCAATGAGCCTACCAAATGACGTGTATAAAAGAGTGAAAGATATAACCTGAATCCTTTAGTTATGATGTATATCAATATGTTATTGACAGCATACATGCCAATGTTGAAAACTAAATGCTAATTCGTTATCAGTGCAGCTGTTAAAATTAGAAGTAAATTTCGTTTACATTCAATACAGTATTTGCAAATAAATATATTTTTATATGTTTGCTTGCTTAATGGATCATGGCAAAGCATACTAGGGTTCTTCGCCTGAGAGATGCTTTCATGGAGGACTTCTTAAGGGAAACTGACTCGCATTTGAAGGGGTTTTTCATCTTCATGATCGCGTGCCTTTATATTGTAATTGAAAGAATGTCCAGCTAGAACCAGAAAGTCCGAAGTTCAAATCTCGGCAAGAGCATTGCTGATTTTTCATGTTGCCTCTTCTAGAATACACTTACTGATTCTACACATTCCCGTTAAGCACAAGGAAAACCACGAAAACGCACTTGAACTAGCCGCTCGTCAACACCTGAATTCGGGCCGAATTTCTAGCGATTTCTGGTCTTGCTCAACAACTGGTGGGCTTTATAAGTGCGTTAATTCAACGCATAATTATGCTAAATAAATGTATTACTTTTCACAAGAAGCATTAAAAGATTAATGGAAATACTTTATCAGACATTAGAATTTATTTTTGTCTTTTTCAACATACAGAATAGCGCCTAAAAATCTGAATTAGGAAGCAGTAATTGAAATATTCGGTCTTATGTGCAACTGGAAATTTAAGGTTATCGAGACTAAGAATGCGATTTAAGAAATGGCTTACATATCCAAGTTCCGAAAGCAAACTTTGCTCAAAACTTTTATTTATTTTTCCAAAGCAATATTTTTGTAGGAGAAAAGTACCTTAAAATTAGAAGCCGGTAAGTTATAATATTTCTCTCTGCGGTTTCTTAGAAAATGCGTCTCAAAGAGATGAAACATCGAGATGAAAATGCTACTCTTAAATGGCAAATAAAATTTTAAAATCTGCCATGCACTGCTGCTACGCGAAATGCTTTTAGAATTATTCTATAATACTTTAGCTGATAATTTCTTAAACTAAAATAACACTATTGTGTGAGCATATAGTGTGTTATTTACTTTATTACAAAACTCTGATACATTTTTAGGACTGTTTCCTGTAGTAATCTTATCATTTAACTCTGATAACGTGTGCGTTTTGCTTAAAAGAAATTGCAGAAATCTTTTAATGTAAAAACAAATAAAAATTTTTAAACTTAGAATTGATTAAACTTTTCGTGAGGCAATTAATTTTATACACGCAATTATACACGATTTCTGGGTATTCTTCTGCTTAAGATAAAATATAACTTTCAGTAGTTTGAACTATACCATAAAATCTTATTTTTAGGTTCCACATTGCGTGTAATTTGATGTTTGACAAAAATAAATTGACTCAGTATTTATTATTATGAAACAGAAAAATGTAAGAAAGGATTTATATATTGTACGAATTTCACATTTATTTGGCTATTTATTTAGAATTGTAATTAAAATTTCTTTTTATTTCCCCGTGCAAAGCAGACGATTTTTGAAGAGAAAGCTACGTCGAAAAAAAAAATAACAATAAAAATAAAAGAGCGCGTGCATTTAATGCTTAATAAATAAATATCTCGTAATTACTGTTACCATCTAGAAAAATCTAGAAAAATCGTGATTGTTCTACTGATAATTAAAAAGCTTATAAAAGCCGAGTTGAAACACCTCATCTCAGTTGTTGTTGTTGCTGTTGTAGTTGTAGCTGTAAAAAGCGAACTGCTTGTTTATTTACTTAATGCTGTATTGATTGTAGCGATTTCGCTGTGAGATAGAATTATTTTATCTGTTTTGAACTGTTTTTGCTATACGTTTGAGATATTGTGATATTGTGCGAATATCTGTGAAGAAATATTTCAGCATTTTAATTTATTTCTTGTGGAAAGAATAAATTTTAATATATACTCGTATATACAAAATAATCGAAACGTCTTAAAAATTAAAGCATATACATATAATACGACGTATACGAATTGAATCTTCCTTTCAATCCTTGATGGTAGTAGTAGTCTTTACTGCAAAAACCTCTCAGTCCTTAAGGGCTGATGGCAGAAGGTAATACCATATCAATGTTTCCCAGCACAGATCACAAGCATCTGGTCACTATGGAGCTCTGGAAAGCTATACATCTTAACACTTTGACTGGTCATTTTCAGCTCTATGAATTACGTATTATCATTCTGGAAATTAGAGTCCACCTTGAGGAACCATGTATTCACCAGGAAATAGTATGATAGTCCAAAATAGTTAAATATCATTGCTAGTCATCCTTCTTTCAAAGTGTTAGCAGAATAGCAGATATTTATATGGTCCGAAATCATAATCAGTATGCTATCTGCTTTATTGTAGAACGAAGACAAATTGCGTTCTTCTGGCAATTTTCTCTGCACGTTAACACGACTTAAAGTAGGACGCAGTGAGTCATCAAAACACCACATATTCTTTGACCCGTGTATTAATTTCTGCAATTGTAAAATGACATCTCCGCTATCTTCGTTTTGTTTTCATCTGTAACACAAATGATTTTGAATAAACAGCTCTGCAGCAAATATTTTGCTTATGCAATTAACTTCCCTCTGTTTGTACCAAAATTAGATTCTATAAATACATATTAAAGCCGACAATTTCATTTCTCTCAGTGATATCTGTCCTTTTGGAAACCATTTTCTTTAATAATCCCCTTTCCCGGTTAATGAGATTCCTTCTTCTTTCGTAACAATGTCTCACCTACAGTGTTTTGCTAAAAAACAACATGCTGTTATGATATCAAATGAAGAAATTCTAGGTACGTTCCGTAACTTCCCAAGCGATGTCGCTGACGCATCGACTAGATGAGCGTCTACAAATCACCTTCTATCTTGAACTAAATTTGTAAGCCTCAAATAAAAGTGCATATGGGCACAACCTTGAGAGCATAAGCGAAATAATTACACAGATCGCAGGATTGCGTCTGTCGCTGGCACGGGTCTCGGACATCTTTCAAGGGACAGTACGGTTTTGCCCAATTTTGTCCCAATTCTGAATGATAAATTTCCGGGATGACGTGTTGAAAGGTCTCCCACCTTTCTTCTCCTATCATCAAACAGCTCGAGAAGACTTTCGACTCACCATGTTTTTTAAGTGTCCCCATGCCACGAAGGCACTATTCACTTATAAACATCCGAGGCTTTTCCTGATTTCGAACTCGAGTGCAACGATATGGTAGTTATACAGGTTACCATTGCAAAAATTATTGTAGATACTTATATGTTTCACATTGTAGTCAGCAGATATAACATCTACTCTTTTTAAGAATGATGTTTCGAATATTTCGTACAATCTTTGTATTTTTCCATAATGCTGAGAGCAGATATTAAAGCACGTTCTGAATTAACTAAGATTTAAAATATGTGTTCATCCAATAGCTAATTATAGTGCTGGGATATTACTATGCAACATACCATAAGAAATGGAGCAGAGAAATATTTTCATGTCTTTATCCCAATTAAATGCTGATAATGTTTGCAATAAAACTGACTAGAGACTTTCCTGGAACTGCTTGTATAATTTTTTTGATAATAATAATGATAATAATAATAATAACAATAAACAGGATTTCGCCCAATACCAGGATTTCATTCAAATAAGATCCGCAATCTGGAATTTAAGTTTAACGGTGTTGCTTTCTTTTTAAATTCAAAACTATTGCAAAGAACTCAATTAAAATTGCTGTTAGTTTAATTTTTCTTCTAATAAAAATATAAAATTATAATTTTTACTTTTGCTTTGGCCAATGAGCATTCGAATATTCATCTAAATTTCTTTTGGCTGTTCTTTTGGCGAGAGAGTAAAGGGACTGGCTACTATAACCTTCAGCCTAGGTTTGAATTTCGGAAAAGGAGTAGGTGTTGTAAATTTATAGGGCTTTTGCATCACGGTAGAGCTTACAATGAAGTTAGTGGTAAGTGGTAAGGGAAGAGGGAAAAAAGACTCTGGAATCCATCCCACCCCCGAGGGTTCTCTTTCAAAAGTGAGACGAAGCTGGGTGGATGTCGAATTGCAACCTGTAAGCTGCTCAAAGCCGAGGCGAACAACCGAAGCTTGCTCTCTATACGTCATAACGAATTTATGGACCAGACAGTGATTTTCTCAGATCGAGAGGGTGAGAAACTGTAATAAATGCTGTTTTGTTTTTGATGTCAGTTTACATAACATCGATTATAAATGCATTCTTATGAATCGTTAATCAATGTTAAGTAATGTTATCAACAAATTACTTAATGTATAAAGATTTGTAAGAAAAAAGATGCAGTGATTGTATGCTAGCTTGAATTTCAATATCTTTCAAAAATCAAAACTTTGTTTGGCATTAATTGATAATAAATAAGGTTTCGAGATACAAATTATTAAAATATGGAAGATTTTGATGGCAAGTTTTTATTTTTTTCCTAGTACATGATTCTTTAAATATTTTTTTTATTACCACTCTTATAAGAATTTCTGCTTGAAGTTCTCTTCCCTTATCATTTATCTTTTTATTGATACTTATTTTCTCTTAATTTTTCCCTGTTTTCGTCAACAGCTGTCTCCTCTTAAAAATAAAACCAATTTTTTTTCTCTGATCGCATCCTCACGTTTCTATTGATGGTGGCTGTCTTAAACAAATAATACTGCTTTTATTTATTATATCAACCCAGGGTTTGAAGAGATGATACACTTTTAGCGTTTGCTGAATATTTGTCATTGAATTAGTAACACAGCAACTTTGAGTATGGCGTAGATTTATGTCAAGTCCTCCATCAATTTCCAGGCAAACAGGTACAGGTCCCTCTCCATCAGGAGCAAAGAAATCTTCAAGACTGATCAGGCTTAGTTATTTGCCCTTGAAATCGATTGAGATCTTGATTTAAATCTACGCCAAACTGAAGGTTGTTGTGTTACTAATTTTATATTTCACTTGGCGTGTTTCTCTTCTGCTTTCATTTGTCTTGCAGTATTCGTATTTCTCCTGTTCTGAAAGTACAGTCTGTATGTAGTGTGGTTAAAAGAAAAGCTATACTACTAAGTAGTACCACTGTGTGAAAATATTTTATAAATTTTTACAATAAAACGTACACGTGCTTGGGATGTTAGAGTTTCGTACTGTAAAATATACATTTAATAATATTGCCTTCATAAATAACACGTATATATTAGACAATTTTGGAATGACAAAGTAATAATTAGTTTTTATTGTGCGCATATTCATGAAGGATGCAGCTGTCAATTTTGGTGTAGTACGTTCTAATATTGTAGTACATTCTAACAACTGGGAATTTTCAACAGTTAGTGTTGTTAAGATGTTTTCTGTTGCAAAATGAAGAAAAAATTCTTTAAATTCTTGTAATATTTATAGTTTATATATTTTGGAATAAAAAATTTCAGTTTTTGAATTCTTGAGTTCTGTCTACTTCCTAGTTTTTAAAGTTACACTTTAGAAAAACTAACAACTTTTATGACTATAAAGTATTAAACAAAATATGTGCAACAGTTTTTTATTTACTGTTGTAAAGCCATTATGCTATTTAAAGCAGGAGACGTGAAAAATGAGCAATTTCTTCTCTGGGATTCGAACCTGGACCTCTCAAATGTGCGCCGAGCGTGCTACCGTTACACCACGAAGGCATGCAGAAAGGAGGACGAAACTACCTTATACTGTAAAGCACTCACGTTTTACGACAAATAATTTTTCATTCCTTTCAATATACAGAAATATTCTTTTACATAAATTCATTGTAGAAATGAAATTATGTATTAATTTACAAAGTAGTAAATTATTAGACAAAAAATGAAGAAATTAATGTTGATATTAAAGTTATAGCAGAAACTGATAAGTATAATACAGTATAGGATATATTTCTTAACAGTTTTCATTAAAAGTTCAGTTTGCTCAAAATGTGTAAATTTACTTTTGATAATACAATGGTTCTAAAATTGACATAGCCTATCTTTGAGTTTAGAGAGTAGGAAACTTCTAATTTTACTATATGGTAATAAAGTTTTACAGAATTTTAGTACATTTTGTATAACATACACTCAGCTAGAAAATGAAAAATTCTTACCCCTTTTTGTTAGAAAATTGCTAATGAAGAAACTTTTAATTGTGTCTCAAGTTATTATCCGTGCATTCTGAAATTCTCTACTTGACAAAAAATACAATTAAGATAAGAAATTTAATGGTGATTAAAATAATCACATATATTTAAATCTGCTATTCTTGAGTATTCACCGCAGTTTTCGATGCATATTTATTAATTAAATTTTCCTTAGAAAAGAGAAAACACATTCTTTTCATTTATCTAATACCCAATTGCACTGAACTGAAAATTAAAACAGGGCACTATTTTTAATACTCGTCAAAACATTGTAAACTCATTTCGTGCTTGGTAAAAATGATTTTTCGCTAACGGTTGTCTGTGTATATAGAAAGTCACTGGAACGGACGGAGTTTCGTGAAAGACAATGAGTGTATCCCTTCTTTGCCAATATCTGTGAAGCAGTTGACGACACAGATCAGAAAAACATGATGTTCACTACAACATGCTCCAGACATAAAATGAGGGACAATATCGAACGATGATTTAGGCTGTATTGGCGCTCACTATTATACAGAACAAAATTTTTGAGTTTCCTTCCTCCCCATATACCTTTTGCAAATTGCATTTTAAATGTTGCTAAATAATGAAATGTTCAAATTTTGAAAAAAATAATATTGTTGGGCATTTTTGCATGTAATGTTGGGAAAAGGGTCACTACATTTCACATTTTTTGTAGTATTCCTTTTATTAATCTTTGAAAAAGGTGGTAGAATATGTTGGTATTTTTAATTAAAAGTTATTCTTAAACTACTTTCTTCTGTTCCCTATTATCTTATTAATATTTTTATTTAATTATTTTGATTAATATTTATTTTTCGTTGTAAATACTGTAGTAAATATTTAATTTTTGTTGATCCTGTTACAGTTTGATCATCCTGAATAGGTTACAAGGTATATTTTAATTTTACAACAGTTATTTCAATTTAATGCTTCTTTTCCCACTCTTCTAACTTCAACTTACAATTCCCTACCAGAATGAGTTTTTAGAATTGCTTTAAATGCACATGAGGAGGAGAATAGTATTTAAGTCAAGTTCAGCTGATTTTGAGAGAGAGAGTGAGGATTCCTGAATAGCGCGCGTTTGCCTTTAGGCTAGGTCTCCCTAAGCTGTTACTACGCTCGGCTGTATTACGTGCCTTTTCATAGTTCGCTGGCTAATTTAATATTACCGGCCAACTAGTTTAGAACTGTGTTAGCTTCGGTAAATGTCTTTAGTTAGTTCTTATTTCTTGCATTCTGAGGTTAAGTCCAGGTGGAGGCTTTGTTGTGCGCCCGAAGAAAGGGGCCGACTGTTGATCTTATTTTGAGTGAATAAAGAATAATTAACTCTTCTTGAGTTTATGTTTCTGTTCTTGGATTTGAGAGATTATTCGCTTAGTTCCTTGACACTTAATCTGAGAGAATAAAACCTTACAAGGTAAAAACTTTAAGCAGCTAGAGACTAATAGCACCTAGGAGAAAATTGAACTAGAGGATCATCAGAAGTAGTCTTGCAATGAAATATCACGGAAGAAAACATCTCAGTTCAGTTGTTTTAAGTGAACTGTAATTCTTTACTTAGTGCTGTTATTGATTGTATCGAATTCGCGGTGAGATCGGATTAGTTTTCTCTGTATTTTGAATTGAGTTCTATTTAACGTTTTAGGAGATTAAAATATAACTACTGTGAAATATTGCGATATTGTACGAGTATCGCTGAGGAAATTTCAGCATTTTGTTTTATTTCTTGGGATAAGAATAAATTTCATTAACTTTTTATCGACTTGTGCGTTCAATCTATTACAAACCCGTGCGCTCGCAAGAATATTTTTCTTTCCCCTTAAATACAATAAGTATCTTGATACCTTCTGCAGAAGATATAAAACAGATCCCTCCTCGACATTTAACTAATTTAGGGTTACTATTCAATATTATATTCAAGTATGCGTAAAGCGAATTTTGCATCGGAACTTTAAAGTTTAAAATTATAAAAATTGAGGGTATGAATTAAAAAAATATCTGAACCAAGGCAATATCTGTGTAGCGAGTATTTTTGGTACGTTTGTGAAATTTCATTATATGTAACTTTTATTTCATTTTTTATTTTTTTATTTTTTAATCTGTATTTCTTTTTATACAAATTTTTTCATTTCTTAAACTTAAATACATTATAAATTTTCTCTGGTTGACATGCTTACATTATATTTATGATGTTTTTATCATAAATATAATGTAAGCATGTCTTTTGCAGATATTTAATTCTTAAATTCTTTTTTTCCTCCTTTTATATATTTATTTGGCCTAAATGTTGCGGAAAGTTCTTCATAAGAACTTTTAATATAAAATATATAGTAAGCAACAATTTAAATTAATAAACGTAATAACAGAAGTAACTTGTGGTATAAATGCATAGAAGTAACTAATGATGCATGAATGAACAAAAATTAATGAAATTTTCAAGAAACGCATAATAATAATTGGACCATACAAATGACAGGATCCTGCTTTTCTGTTTACCTTATCTTCCCGCAAATATTATACCTTAAAAATTATTCCCATTTCTGTAAAAAATAAATAAATCGTAAATAAAATAAAAAATACAAAACACACTCTTTTGGATAAAACTGAATAATGAAATTTTATTCACATGCCTAAATACCTAGCTCATTTCAGTTTCAATTAAGATAAAATATTGAAATTAAAATTAAAAACAAAAAAATAAATTAAAAACAGCTTACATTTATTTGACCTAAAATAAACAAATGATCCGGAGGATAACTGAAGTTTCAGATATATGCAGTCCGAATATCTGAAAATTTACTGTCCTTTTATAGACATTTTGTATAATGTAAGTAGTCAGATTTGTCAAACTAGTGAACAATATACTAACAGCTAATAAGAATATAGAAATACTACTTTAAACTACGATCATCTGTCAAAATGCGTGCATAAATGTCGCAATTAGAGGAATTTAATTTTATTAGAGAAAATAAAGTCTGTTTTTTTTTCTTAATTTTTAAATCATTTCAAATGCCTTAAATTCTAATTACCACTTTTAAAATACCTATAATTGCTGTTCCAGTTTTATACATGTTGTTATAAAGAATTTTGACTTTATTTTCACTAGCATTTGAAATGCGTCCAAATTTCGAGTTTCAAAGAATTACATTTTTCCCACGTACTCATCTTAGCACTGTTAATAATTTCTTTCTTTTTACCTTCTTAGTGTTCGGCTTTTTACTACCCCTCCCGTTACTGTATGTGGTTTAGTGTTCTAAATTCACTTTAATACACAGTGGAAGATCATCCATATTTTATTCTTGGTGTAAATCAACTATTACCTAACATTAAAAGAAGCCATTACCTTGTAAAAATTGATTTTTTTAAAACGTATCTTCAGCTTTTAAAAAAAGATAAAAATCACCCGAATTTCAAACCATTTTATTGCCCAGAGGAGCTAATAAGGTTAAACTCTCACCATCTCGGATAAAAAACTCCTGAATTAACATTTTAATGCAAATAACACAGAGTTAACCTATATTTTGACGATATCCTGATAATGTCTATGTCATTGGAACACTTGTAGATAAATTGCGACGAACTATCAATCATACTAATAGAGTTATTTGCCTGTGCTCATTATTTTACTATTAAGGGGATAAGTAAAGAAACAGAGTTTTTCCTTAGAAAATCCTCCATGAAAGTTTTCCCCTTTTTTATGTAGATAGCCCTTGTGTGCTTTGCCGTATCCAGATAACCTAACCTTTAAAAATCCGCAATATTTTTAAAGGAAAAATTTTAAAAAGTATGTATTATTACACATAACGAAGATTTTAATACATGTAATAAATGCGCTAATTCGATATTAAGTTCAAATAATGCACAGAAAAAGAAGAGCTATTGAAATAAGTCTAGTGAATAATGACACTAATGTATATTTTGTGATAAGCGATATTATTAAATCACGATATCATCAATTCTTCCATTAAAATTTCTTGCAACTTCTTCTACCAAAATTTAAAATCGCTTCAGTTATTACCTAAAAATAAAAGACGAAAGATGAAAATAGCGATTTGAAGTCTTAAACCAAATGTCTCATTTATAAGGATCAATGATTTCTTGCAGCAACCATGTTCTTTTGTGAATGCAGACTATTAGAGGAAAAAGATAGAAAGGCTAAAACAATATATGCCTTAATCTCGAGCTGTTGGCTTATTGATAAGACCTCTCTAACTTAAAATTCTTGTAGATGGTAAACACCCGCAGCTTAGATAGTTATTCCATAACACACCATTAACCTACTCAGTTTAATGCCATGCTGCGGAGAATAAGCCAGGATTGGAATGAATCAGATTATTTGATTATGAGAAAGCACATTAGGACTATCTGACTAAGGGAAGGGATGCCTTCGTGAAGATTTTTTAAGGGAAAACTTGCTTGTATTAACATTATATGGGACGAAAAACCGAAAACACGTTAAGAAATTAATGTCACATTTAATTATTGAATACTAAAAAGCTTTGGTGTCCGAAATTGCTTCTTAATAATGTAGGCTGTCATAGCTCCTATACATATCTTTGAAGACATTTAAACTTTACACATAGTAATTGTACCTTATTTTTTTATTATTGTTAGTTTTTTATTTGTATTTATTTATTTATTTATTTTAAGTTTAAATCTGCATTTTCCATGAGAAAATAAAATTTGAAGATAAATTCTGAAAAACAAAGCTTTTATCCTTCCTGAATGAAAGAGAGAAATAAAATTAGAGCAGGAACAAGGGGCAAAAAGTGTCATAGTTAGGAAGTTCCGAATAAATAAAATTACATCTGTGTATGAGTCTTCTGAAAAAGAAATTGGTAACTGGAGAAGGATACATTAGAGTTCTGTGTAGGTGGGAAAGAAAACTTCATGCAAATGTGACAGCATTTAGGGACAGGGGGAGGATATGTCGCTAGAGTGGGACTGTTCGTCTATCAATCAAATACAGCCTCTCGGCTGACATCCTGCTGTCAACCAACGGCAGCTGTGGCCAGAGGAACGGAGCAGCCCACTCTAGCGTTATGTCTCCACATTTGGCTCATTATCGCCATATTTTCCCCCTCTTTCATTTTATAAGCTGCAAAAGCAATTATAAAGTTAGTCTGGATTAAAGGCGAAATTTAAAAAGTATAGTTATGCCTTCCTGAAACATTAAGTTCAAAATTCACACGTGTTACTCGCTTAAGAGAATTAGTATAAAGCTTTGATTCGGGAAGTAAAGTAACAAAATAAAAAAGGGCAAACTACTGCTACGTACGATTAAATCTAGTTAAAAAGGGGTATCCATATGCATTATCTTGAGTGTGAGTTGTCAAAATTGAGGAGAAACTGCTGCAAAAGAATTTTTAAGGGAAATCGAGTTGTGGATTTAGAAAGATAGGTAACTAACTTTGGTAACAAAGATTTACTGAAGCCTACGAGTTGCCAAGTAGGTAAGACCCCTCACTTCATTATCGTTTCTAGAATATAGGAAAATGCTAAATAAAACTAGGTCAATTTTTTTCCCTATCACTTATTCTGTATTATTTAAAACAAATTTTTAGCCAGGAAATAAATTGCGGACATTATTTCGCAGCACTGTTCGATAGCACCACCTTTTCCCTTCTCACACTACCTTTTCTCTCTAAGCTTGAACCTCTCTCTGTCTCTCTCTCTCTATATACATAATTAATTAGAGCTTAATTTCTAAAGCTTAGTTAGTTAGAGCTTAATTTCTAAAAGAAGAAGTTCCGGAGCCCTATGGAAGACCGTCAGGAAAGAGGAACAAGAGTAAATAAATAAATAAAATGACTATTAAAATCATTTATAATTTTTAAATTAAATAGTTAATTATCATCAAAGCAATTATTATTTATTTAAATAATTAAAGATTTAAGTAATTAA
>KK112484.1:626825-656130 GCA_000611955.2 Stegodyphus mimosarum
ATATAAATCTGCTCATCTAGGAATACATAATAGCAAAAAATAGGTGTTAATATTCTATAAATAATAGAAAAAAATATTTCAAACGGAGTTTTTGATTGCCAGTGGCGAAATTTCTAACGGCACTATAAATTTTCGTGAAATCTCCGAAAAAGAGCAGTATCTCCAAATACAGCAGATTTGTATATTTTCAATTTCTTATTCACATTGAAATAAAAATTGATTTTTTATAACATTATATACTTGTAAATGAACAAAGATATTTTCCGTTTTTTAATACATATTGCTGTTTTTCAATAATTTTTATGTTTTATCGATATTTATTTATTGCTACCAGTTTTCGAATTAAATTTTAATCTGAACTTATTTGAACTTGGATTGGATTTGGGCAAAAAAAAAAATATAGCTGATTCTACATAATCAGGAAGAAAGTTATAAAAATAACTACTAAATTCCTATAGATGTCCGGCCGATAAAAAAGCTTTTAGTCATCAAACGCAAACTTTCTTTCAGAATTTATTACAAAAAACATAAAATATGTATGAAATATATTTTGTATATATATTTTTTCCTGTTTTCTAATTTAAGACACTCTCCAACCGTGCTAATGACAGGCTTTCAAGTTTCTTCTTATTAGCAGCTTATCTTTTTACAGCAGCAACAGCCAGGTCTCTGTTAAAACTCATGCCGGTTACAGCAGTTCTTATCGTTTTAGTCTACACCGCTTGCCATAAAATCTGCTGCACCCTTTGCACTGAGCGAGTAAATGAAACGGTGTATGCAGGAAGGAATCAGTATAAGTTTAACTATTGGTCAACTTAAAGGAAATGCTATGCTTTTTAAATTTTGATTTTTATTTCACATTTATTGCTATCATTAAAAGCTCCTTTTGACAAGATTTTTAGTGTTTTGCATTAAATAGAAGATACCAGAAACTTATAATGAAATTTAAAATAAAAAGAAAAGCTGAAAGTTAGCGAAAATAAAAGTATAAATGCTTTAGAAGTTTCCCTTAAATTTATTTTTCTTTCTTATAGGCAGGTTAAAAAAATTACAAGGCTTTCCAAATGTTAGAGAAAAGAATAGTTTTCCGCTTCGTCATTCAAAACAGAAATAAAAATAAAAAAAAGCATAGTTTGTACAGTTAGAATTATCGAAGCCCTATGGAAGGCCGTTCGGAAAGGTGAACAAATGTAAACGAATACATATAAATAATAATTAAAATTTAATAACAAGATAAATAAAAGTAATAAATTAAGTTAAATTAATGAAAAATAGTTGCTAGGTACGTTGCTAGAACTAATTTTATTTAGGGTGAATTTAAGCACTGGACAAGGGCATGAAATGCTGTTAACATTCATAGCGATAATAAAAAAATGCTTTAAAAATTTCTCTAATTAAAAATTTTTTTCGTTAGAATATTAGTTATTCCAATTACATAAACACTGAAAAAAGTATTTCCGTAATTAGAGGAAACCGCTAATTTTCCGAAGGACTAGTGTCTTAATTTCAGAGCACAGTGGATTTTTGACAATGTTCAAGTGTGTAAATGCTTTGATTTGGGGAAGGAGTGAGTTAGGAATGGAAATATTGCTGAGCATGATGAATAGTTTTGAATGCTTTGAATTGCTGAGCATGACGTTTCATAGAAGTCATTAGCTGATTTACAAAATATCGAGCATTAGATTCCATAGAAATAGAGCTATCACAGGTTTAAACGACAGACATCTGTCATTTCAGCCATAGTCATAATAAAATCAAATTTATTAGTTGTTAGATCATCAAGAGGCTGTGGAAGTAAATATTTAGCAAATATGCAGTTTGGAAAAGAGCATTTCAAAGTAGTCACCTGGTTACAACCCCTTACGACGATCACTTTATGTCCTATTGAGCGAGAATAATAATAATAGGTAATTGAATCTCTTTTTGTTTTTATCATTTTGTATCAGCAAGATACCGGCTATTTGCTTCAACTTAGAGAAGGCGTCTTCATATTAAAGGACTTCACGTTTTCTTGAACATTCTGTGCGTGCGTGCGTGCGTGTGTGTGTGCTGCTGCTGACTTGTTTATAAAAAGTAAGTCGATTTTATCAGGAAAAAAAGTATATGTTATATGGAGAAGACAATAATGCCTGTTAGTTCAGTATTGGTTGGAATCCTGGCAAACTGGCTGACTGTATAATATTTTTGCGAATTTCTTTCTCCATGTGTGACTTAAATACGAGCCAATTTTCACATAGAAAGCCCTCTATATGGCATCCCTTTCCTTAGGCAAATAGCCTTCTTTGTTTGTTTTCATTCTTTGCTGCAATCGATTAAACAATAATAAACAACAGACAATAATGGAGTTCAGTAATGTTCACAAGTACTCTCTACACTGTAATTTAAATGTGATATAATCTGGAGAGTCAGAAGATCACTATGTATAACCAGCACAGCATTCTCGAAAGACAATGCTTAAGTTGCTATCAATACATATTCTCTCAACCCCTTGTCGAATGCAATATATCGAGAAAACTTTGTTTTCTGGAATTTTACAAAGGCTAATTAGTTAGGTCCTGCGATCCATCCTGCCTTCTTATTTAGTGACTTATGCGAAATACTGAGAGAAACGCAACTATAGCTTCACCAACGTATTGGTTTTAATGTATTTGCTGGTCGGTATCTGAATACTACAAAATACCGGGACGATGTTCATGATTAACATGGCATAACATTCTCTGCAGCAGTACGTGATTCACTTGTTTTGATGGGTGGTGATGTGTGGTCGCAGGGAGCAGCAGTAATCAAACAATTCTACAAAGATCACAAAATTTAGTGAATAGACAATTTAGTTCGATCATCATATCACTATCTAACTGAATATTTGTCATTTAAAAAGTTAGGTAGCTGCCCTATTCTCTGCCTCAAGACTGTTGATTTAACTCCATTAGGAGCTGAGGAGTACAGGGTTTTATTCCAGTCTCAAGTGTCTAATAACAAGACGTATAGAAAGACGTTTTTGACTTTCTCAATTAATATTTATTAAAAAATCTAATTTTGTCTTTTAAAAAGTTAAGAATGGGTAGATCATGTCTGTTATGAAAAGAATATTGTAGTAAGTAGTGGGAGAATCTACAATTGAAGCCATATCTGGCTGCAAAAAAAAAGTATAATTATAGGGAATATAATACTTATATATATAGATACAGTGTAATTTGAAATGGGAGGGGGAAAACATCTTGCATTCAAGCACGTGCACTACTGCCGAAAATATGCATGCCATTTATATATTAAGGATAATAACTGAAGAAATCTATCATAATAAAGTATCTTAATTTACATCTTTTACATTAAGAAAACAATATTACTCAAGAAAACGCAATTTATGAGTTATAAAAATGGACAATTTTGCATTTTTTTTCCAACTTGTATTTTATATTATTAAAATTTAACATATTTTTGTAAGAAGGCTCCAGTATTTCAATGATTTTTAAAAGAGAGCTCCTCAGATATAAGCCTTTCCGAAATTAATGAATTTGCTAAAATCAACTTCATATATTTGTCAAATTATATTAAAACTATTAAAACAAATATATTAAAACATCTTAAATGAGTAGTTGTTTTAGTCATAAACTGCCAAATGAATAGACAGAAAATATGTTTTACCAGATTGCTATTTATAAATACAAAGAGAATTAAAGTTTTTTGTTAATTATCAAATAAAAGTAAAATAATTTTTAAAACGTACCTCCAGTTTTCTGGGTACGTTGTATTAATTGCTTCCTAATTCTTCTTTAACAAAAAGGAAAGCTCGAAACCACAATAGAATAACAATGAATACATTTTTTGCTTTTACTTCAACTGCATTTCGTAATCATAAAATTAAAAGACATTAAAGAATACGCGAATGAACATAAAACGTTAAAATACAAAGGCATCGCTAATTGTATTACTCGCATGTTTTTACGACAACTTTTACCCAATAAAGCTAAACCGATTAACCTTCTATAACGATGACTTTTTATAGTTCCTTTTGCTCATTACGAATTTAAATTAAAGTCGAAGAACTTCGAAAAAGCAAAAAGAACGTAAAAAAGCTAAAACTAAACATGATGTACTACATAGCATACGTTACGAATTTTCCAAAGTTGTTTCGTATTTTTTTCCCTCCTTTTTTAAATTCTGTTTTATTAATTTTAGCCATAGTGAAAAATAATTTCATCTTAAAGAAATAAAATTTTTCTGTAAAAAGTATTGAGGTTTAATTTTTATTTTGTCGCATATGATTTCTCAGTACTGAAATAAATATAGTTTTATATTAATAAATCTAATATCAATATTGTCAATAATACATTTTTATCTGTATAAGGTATTTCTCCCACCTTCTTCGCATGCCTTCGGGTGTAGTGGTCTGCATGCTCGACGCGTAACCGAGAGGTCCGTGGTTCGATTCCCGGCGAAGACGTTGGTCATTTTTCTCATCTCCTGCTTCTAAATAACCTAATGTCTCTACAAATGTTAAGACATTTTAATAATAATATATATACATTAATACATTATTAAGTTGTGTTAACCGTTAAGAGATCGTACTGCTAATGTCAACTGATGTGAGCTAAGAACAGTATGGTACTACCTGATTAGGAATTCAGGTATCATTTCACTATGAATAACGTTAATAAATAACATGTGACACATTCTCTCTCTCTGCTTTTATTTATTATTTATTTTATTTTATTTGCAGACGAAGGCATATTTCATTGGAACAGTTTTTATTGTAGTAAATTTATTATGCGTTTGGTTTACTTTTAGGCATAAAAATTGAAGGTGGTAACAGAGAAAAAATTTTGATATTTATTTCCCAAACTATTCTACTATTAACGGAGCTCTCTAATTTTTAGTAGACCATATTTGAAACGATAGCTAAGAAACTGCAATTAATTGATAACCAATAACTAATGGATTTGAGATTAGTGCTTGAGTTAGATTCTGGAACAGTTTTCGTACTCTTTCCTTCCTTAATAGCGACTCAAAGTTATCATTTTAGAGATATTTGACAGCGGAAGCTTAATCACTTTGTTGTATCAAATTGGAAGAGAAACACGCCAAAATAAAATTTAAACAAGGTAAAAATGCATAAAATTAGCAAAGTGGAAACCTTGTGTTTGGCGTAGATTTTATTCAAGACTTCTTCGAACGACTTTGCAAAGAAGGGAAAGCCACAGTTGTACTTATACAATCACTGCTTTCGCTTTGTTTCAGATTTTTTTCTCCTGATAAAGAGGGACCTGTATCTCTTTACCCTCGAAATCCATAGAGTCTCGACTAAAATCCAAGCCAGACACAAGGTTGTTGCTATGCTAATTTTATGTTTTAGTTCTCTTCTGTCTTGAAGGTAAAAAAAAAAGACACAGGAGTTCTTTCAGGAGTAAAATACCTTTGCAAAATTATTAATGGTTTTAACTCATATACAGTGATGGCCATCATCATTATGAAGCAAAGCAGTTAACACAATCATGTTAATTTTTCAAACACATATTAAAACAGAAGGCTGAATTAATTACAATTTTGGGTAATTTTAAGTTACACAATATCCAGACATAAGTATCCTGAACATACATCTTTGGTAACAACAGCAGCTGTTAAATTGCTGAGTATTGCATCGAACAGACTTTGAATGGTAGTTAAAGTCTTGAAATTTCTACTTTGTTCAGATTTATGCAAGATTTCATCTACTATATTGGCTTGCGAGCACTGCCATGCTGTTCTCTCTGCAACCAATGACCACATGTTTTAAGTTTGTGAACTAGCTAGAGAACGGAGGCCAACCAAGACAGTGGTCGATTACCTCGCGTGGTCTCGCACGTCGTGGATCTGTTAAAAGTTTTGCGACAAAGGATCCGAAGATATGGTACAGCTACGGATCATGTTTGCAAAAAGGATTTGTAACGTGAGAACATCACGCCTGTTTCTACTGCAATATACACTCTTAGAAAAAAAAATGCACTAAGAAGGAGTTATCCGAATGTGACGAAAATCGGTAGAAGTGATGTACATGTACAGAAAAACAAATGATTACAATCTGAGAAAAATTGGATGATTTATTGAAGTGATAGAGCTTCACAAAGTGAAAAAGTCAGTAAAGTGTTTGTTCACCTCTGGCCCTTATACAAGCAGTTATTCGGCTTGGCATCGATTGATAGAGTTTGCGGATGTCCTCCTGAGGGATATCGTGCCAAATTCTGTACAAATGGCGCGTTAGATCGTCATCACCCTGAGCTGGTTGGAGGGGCCTGCCGATAAGGCTCCAAACCTGCTCAATAGGAGAGAAATCCGGCGAACTTGCTGGCCAAGGTAATGTTCGGCAAGCAGTAGAAACATGTGCAGTGTAGGGGCGGGCATTATCTTGCTGAAATGTAAGCCCATGGTGGCATAACATGAAGAGCAACACAACAGGGCTTAGAACTTCGTCGACGTACCGCTGTGCTGTAAGATTGCGAGGGATTACAACCAAAGGCGTCCTACTATGAAATGAAATGGCACTCCAGACCATCACTCCTAGTTGTCGGCCTGTCTGCCGGAAGACAGTCAGGTTAGTATTCCACCGCTGTCCGGGGCGTCTCCAGACTCGCCTTCGCTGGTCATCGGGGCTCAGCTCAAAGTGGGACTCATCACTGAAGACTATTCTACTACAGTCAGTGACATTCCAGTGCGAATTAGTCCGACACCACTGCAAATGGGTTTGACGTTGTACAGAGGTCAATGGTAGTCGGCGCAAGGGGATCCGTGACCTCAGCCCCCTTTCTGTGAGCCGTCTATGAATGGTCCTTGCGGTCACTGAAGCACTGATTGCCCCTACAATCGATGATAATGATGCATCTGGGGCTGTGAGTGCCGCTCTGACGATTGCTCGGTCTTCACGTTCTGTCGTTTCTCTAGGCCTACCACTTCCTTCTTGACGCTGTATGCGGCCATGATTCACCCATTCCTGCCAACATCGTCTAATAGTGGTATCGCTTCTGCTCAAATGTCTAGCTATTCGCCGATAAGGCCAACCGGCTTCTGAGCCCAACTACACGCCTTCTCTCAAATTTTGACATCTGCGCATATCGTTGGCGCACCTGTATGCGAGGCACAGTTACTCTCTACCAGAGTACACGGAATGAAATTCGCGAAGAATTTATGATTTGGAATCGTAATTTCTCCTCTTAAATATCCTGCCAGTTGCGCAGATCAGATGCGCTGTAGCGACAACCTTTCATTCATTGGCAGCCAAAATGTAAAATTTTGCATTTTCCGTCGAAAGCTGTATGCATATCAATTTGTGTCCAATTTGCTTTATATCTTCTCGGTGCGTCGTGGTGCATCGTTTTTTTTTGTCTAAAAGTGTATAATGTCCTGAAACATGATGCCTGTACCCACTGCAATAGATAACATCTTGAAAAATGCACCTGCACAACTATGTACAGGGTGTTTATAAAGTTTCGGACCCATTTTGATGTTTAATAACTCATAAAATAATAAAGATAAATTAAAATTAATAACATAAATGGTTAGATAGACTCAAAAGGTTTCATGACCCTTGTCAATGAACTTCCACGTGTGCCCCCTTCATTGCACGGAGAATATCAAGTCGATATTCAATTTCACGCCAGGTACCGGCAAGCATGCCGGCATCCACAGAGGCTACTGCGGTTGTAATTCTGGTTTTTAGGTCATCAATGTTCGACACTTTCCTCCTGTAAACGTTGTCCTTTACAAATCCCCAAAGGAAAAAGTCCAGCAGCGTTATATCAGGTGATCTGGGTGGCCAAGGAATTGGACCTCCTCACCCAATCCATCTTCCTGTAGAATAGTCATTCAAAGAACTACGAACGATGGTACCCCAATGAGATGGTGCACCATTTTGTTGCAAAAAGACATGTGGCTGAAGCTCTTCTAGTTGTGGAAATACGAAGTTTTCCAACATGTCTATGTATACGACTGATGAGACCGTCTTTTCTGTAAAAAAGAAAGGCCCAACGACTCGGCCGTGCATTAATCCACACCACACATTAACCTTTGGGGAATCCCTTTGTGCCTCACGGTATAGTTGCCAAAAACAAAAGCAGACGATATTTAGAAAAGTACAGATATTTAGACTGGAAAATGAAATTATCTGAAATTAACCACACGCGCAGACGACGATATTTACAAAAGTAAAGATATTCAAACCTGAAAAGGAAAATATATAAGTTATTCAATCAATAAATGACGTAAATTTGTTTATATCTTCATTATTTTATGAGTTATTAAACATCAAAATGGGTCCGGGACTTTATAAACACCCTGTATATCGCAATGTGCATCATGTAATGTAATCCAATTACTTGAGCTAATTTAACGCTGAAAGGTAGGAGTGCCGTTGATGCCGCCGGCGGTGGCAGTACTTGTAGTGTTGGCTGGAGTCACCATTTCCATCACTACTCGAGGAATGATACCGGAATGTTGTTAGTTTTCTAGTTAGTGTGTGGGGCTAATACCTGCTTACTTAGGGTAAATATTAGGTGGCCCCTTCACTTCTACATAACATAACATACGGGTGTTAAAAACCTCAGGAATGTAACAGTTGAAAGAGCGCGTATGCGGACTAGAGGTGAGTAATATGTATACACAGTAATGCTCCATACCATCAATCGAGTTTTTAGACCAGTGTACCGAAGAAGATTGCAAGACTTCACTGTTCGTTCTCCTCAGTACCTTCACATCTGAACATGGTGCGAGCAAAAGCTGGATTCCTAGCAAAAGATGACTTCACATCAAAGGTGATCCCATGTGTTTCGTTGAATGCACCGTTACAGGAGCTGATTGTTGTGCTTTGGCATCAAGAGGAGCCGAAGCAATGGTCATCTTGTTGAGAATCTGTGGCACTACAAACGTCTTTGCATTGTATGTGCTAGTACTTGGTGATGCAAAACACATACAATTTCCTAATCCAAGGTAAATGATGTGGTTATCCGATCTCTCACAACAGTATGGACAAAATGTATGTCATTTTACACGTCCGTGTGTCCCTTCTGGATTTTTCTATTGCAAATTCCCATGAAAGTTATTTAATCTTGAGAAATGCAAGTTGTGTTTGGGGGGAGGTAGAAGAAAAATAGCAACTAGAAAACGCGATTTCCCAGTAAAAAATCTTCATTACAATCAGCATTTTTATACCTCTTAGAGATGTCATTACTCTTGTCTATATTTTGACTTAACTAGTTTAGCCCCATCAATGGCCAAGTGGTTAAAGCCGCTGAATACTGAGATTTCGACCTGATTTCTATCCCAGGCAAACGGGCTAACTACGGAGTTGGGTTTCACTATTTTCTTATGTGTATCGTGAATATGAACCTGTTTCAGTTAGAAAGTCCACCACGAAAACATCCCTCCCCTTCGGTAGATAGCTCTTTTGTGCTTTTAATCAAATAAAGTAAACATTTGTTGTTTTACGAAAAATGTCGGCAGGTATTCATTAAAGTTTCTTTATGCTTTTAGACTATCAAAGTTCTTCATGTATTTCGTGATATTTTTCTAAATTCCTTTCTTATGTCTAATTCTATTTCTCTCTCTTCTCCTTCTTTTTTTATCACTGTAAATTTATTCCCAGCTACAATCCATGGCTTTAAACTTTAAGATAATTACAGTAACATTTTTAAATAGAGCTAACATTTCGTTATAAGAACAACTAGGTTATTACTAATGAAGGGAAAATAGGGCTTCCACAACGGCATAGTGGTTACGGGAGCCTGCTGTGGTACCGAAGGGCTCGTGTTCGAATCCCGGAGAAGGCACGGATATTTGTAAATGTATAATGTGTTTGCGTCACGGGGCACTTCAAATATATGGCGAGCCGAAAGTCTTCTTGTCTTGGGACCCGTTCTCCCGGGGTATTCTCCGAAATTGGGGCCGGACTTGAGCAGAGTCTTAGCGTCACCTGTATAGTGCTCAAAGCTCTTGCCACCGATAGGGCCAGTCTTGCTTTCCTTGCCACGATAAATTTCGTAGGCTTTTTTTGATGTTATTGTCAGACAAATGAAATATGTAACACACTTTCCTTAGTTTTCACTTTAAGGAAAATTGTGTGTATATATATATATATATATATATATATATATATGTATTTTAAATTTTAAGGCATTTTGAAGTTTATTCTTAATTGCTACTAACAGGTGACAGGTGAAGGAGGACGGGGACGCCTGACGTATGACATAGGCAAACAGGCATGTGTCCCGCGCCCTCCTCCATTTAGAAGTAACAGCTCCCTGGAGCCGCAGGAGGCCGCACCGGAAGCCTGTAAAGATCTTGAAAGTATTGACATGGCCATACAAGGGCAAATGGTTACATAAGATGTTTGCTTGACAAAGGTACATATACATCACATATGAACACATATACGAAAAAAAAAACTAGCAACACATAAATTACATACATTAGCACATACATAAACACATAAGTAAACACATAAAGTAAACACATAAAGTAAACACATATGATACATATATAAAACACTACTACTAACATGCGACATGCGACGGGTGACGTGGGCACCATCCCTCTACCATTGTGGTTAATTGGTATAGCGCCACGTCCACCTTTGTCTAGAGCCGAGAGGAGAAGTGGGGGCTACAAAAGCTCAAATCCAGCGCCTGCTGTATGGAACCCGGCCTGACTGCTACCTCGATGACCAATGAAATTTATTATCTTCAAAAGAGTATAAAATATTTTGACTTGCCATTTAACATAGCTTGACGTAACAGAATGTAACCGTTAATGGCTATATACAATACATTGTGGATCTGGATTATTGTAAATGCTATGGAAAGTAATTACATATACGTATATTAATACATATAAGCATAATAATGAGTACATAAATTGCAATAGTTATTGCATGACATACATTTTGAGTGAGAGAGAGATATACTCAACATATTTGAATTATTGAATGAGTGAAATAATAGTTGAAACTCAGTTATGTGCGTAACAAAGAGAAATGATGGTAACTTATGTTATACAAAAATATAGAAAACAGATATACAGAAATACCGATGTGCAAAACCGGTAAATCCTGTACATCTGCGTTTTACAGTAACTTATATTTTAGAGTAGATGCCTAAAGAAGGAGACAGAATATTTAAAGTACCTAATGCAGTTGCACTTCTAGGTACATAGTGTTATAATTATACATATAATAATAATTAACTGACAGTAACTTAGAGTAGATGCCTAAAGAAGGAGACAGAATATTTAAAATACCTAATGCAGTTGCACTTCTAGGTACATAGTGTTATAATTATACATATAATAATAATTAACTGAAATATATATATATAGGTTACATGAATTATGTTATACTGTATGTATTATACTATATACTAGTACTCAGAAGATCATTTCAGTGACATACAGTATATGACGTACAAACATTAATACACGGTATTTATGTGTATAATTATATAATCATAGGTGCTATATATAACAGCTGTTTAAATGCGTAATACATAATACTTAATGCTGGATTTGTACATGAAATTAAGCACAGTTAACATTAGGTGCCGTCCAACTAAATAAGAGTAAAATGATTCACTACTACTAACAACAGGAATAAATAATTATTAAAAATTTTAACCTTTAACTGATATGGCGAAAAATTTGTTCGTAACTGTTATGGTCAGAATCCATGGCCATAAATAAAATTTACCCTTTTTGTGAGCATTCTTCAAATGTATAGGGATCTTAAAATATATCTGATTTATTCACAAGAAATATTAATAAGTCCATTTCGATGTACACGCAACCATTTTCACTGAAACTAATGAAAATTCCCAGATACACATTTTATTCTCATTTCAAACAAAAATGTAAAAAATTTAAATTATGTAATAATTAAAAATTCAGACCCTCAGATCTGTAACGTACCAAAACCGTTTGCTTAATATCAACCCAATCAATCTACTCTTAATTTGAAGCTAGTATGTATGTATGGTTGGTTGTTTTCCATTAAAATGGATTACCTACCAAAAGAAGAGTTTTTTACGTAATAAGAATGCGTTAAAATTCTTTAAACACATGCACTGTACTAATGACAATTTTAGTATCATAATATGTTAGGAAAATGTAACAAATAAAGAAATATAACAAAAAATATAAAAAATTCTATATTTATCATTTTTTTTTGTTTCACTTATATTTCACCCAATGCCTTAGTATCTTTTGGCTTTAATGATTATCTAGAGTTCGTAATTATTTTTGGAAGAAACATGATTTTCTCTTTCTTGTCATAAGAGACGGCCATGAAAATTTGAGTTAAATCTTAAACACTAACGTAAAAATCTGAATGAAATGGTTATTATTTCAATATGTCTACCTTCCTTCAGTCTCGTTAAATGCATGTTCCATCTCTTGTAATTTTTATTGCATTATGTCTTGACTAATAAGTTTTTAATCACTCAGTTCACCCTTAAAGAGAGATGGTTTTGAACATACGATCTTCTATAATCCTACAACGCTTTATATGATAAATATGCCTCTATCTTTGAAAGCGAGCCCTATAGTTTGACAGTTTTTCCTCTTTCTTCATCTTGATTTCGAAATACCTATGCAGTTAAATTGTAATTTACTTAAAAAAAAATTCCTGCGGAAAAATAAATCAGTCTAAATAAATCAAATAATAATCCTTTATGTGTTGTCTTTTGATTTATGTTCACATTTGAAAATAGTATAATGCTGAATTCGAGAGAACGTTCGATAATAATCAGCGGAGCGTACATTTAACGGCAAACTGAATATAAAATAACAAAGGCTGATTTTTACCTCTGTAGAAACCAATAGATCTTTCCGAATATAAGAGGCAGAAAACGTCGCAAAAAGGGGCGGGAGAAAAATAAAGAGGGGAGCCGAACTCCGTCACCCGCCCATATCAATTAATCATGGAAACGAGTACTAAATGTTTTGCTGTGTTTTGAGAAATTAAAACACTTTGGTTGAAAAAGTTCATTAGCCGCTTTAGAGGGCGTGTTGGACCACTAGCGCCAAACATTATTGTTCTTTATGCTGTGAATCATTCGAAGCAGTCTAGTGATAGCTGCAGAGAACAATGAAAATGACACGTTTTTAATTTGATCTCCGGTTTTGAATAGCCTCTCAATTAAACGGTGAACATTTTTTCCCCGTTTTCAATCTTTGAATAAGTGGAGCGGGATCATTTAATACAGTTCAGAATATTAAAAACATTTATCTTTTTCAAGAGTTTTCTCCCTTTTCGTTTCACGAAAAGCAATTAAATGTAACGAGAACGTAGACAGACGGATATTGTAACAAGACAGATTGCATATTTATATCGAGTGCATAAAGAGAAAGGCTATATGTAAGCAGACTATTGTTTAGTATGTAGTGTTAAACGCAGGCAAACCGCCAAGTATTATTGATAAAATAACAGAAGGAAAAAAAATTTTGAAATTTTAAATTGTTTAATGACTGTAAAGAGTAGCAGGATAAGAGCAGCTTACTAGATATTTTTTTCTAAATTTATTTATTCTTATTATTCCGTTGAAATGCTAAGGAATCTTATTAAGGAACTGTATTAATTGCTTCTTTAGAATGTCTAAAGCCTATGCCATGCGCTTTTGTGAATGCGAAAGCATATTTAATATCTCTTCTTTTGGGCAATAAATGAAAAACAACAGTTCCTTGTTACGTATATAATGAGCCTGCAAAGTATCGTTGATTTTTTTTTTCTTTTTCAAAAGCAAACCTTGTGAAGTTGCCAAATGGTAACTAGTGATAATAGTAGTTACAAACGCAGCTCAACTTGCTCCCATTATCTGAACCTTCTATTAAACGAAACTTTAACTTCCGTTACCTGAAATCCTATTAGTTCACAGAAAGAAACTTGAATGTAATCATTTGTTTAATTCTATGCAGCCATTACAATTAGTTACTATGGGTTCAATGGCTGAACAGAATGAAGAAATAAGGTTTTCTCTCAGACACCCAATTATCATTAAGAATTTCAAGAATATATGAGCAAATTTTCTTCAGTCATGAAATCTTACCTTAAAGAGTACAATATTGAGAGCATTTTAGAAATTAATAAAATCATAACGCCCCAAAGGAACGAAAGATTGTTCAAAGGTTGCCTTCTAAGCTCTATGATAGTTGAAATTTCATTCAGCTATTTTCAAGAGTATAGGTTTGTGACATTGAGATTTAAAAGACATTTTAGTCTAAGGCAGTCTTAAAAATTGTGAAGAATTATATGATCTTCCGACACATTGCTAATGTGGGATTTTCAAGCCACAACTAACATGATCCTTTAGCCCAAAATTAAAGGTGTCGGAAAATTAAGCCACAAAGTAGAAAGAGTATTATTCAGCTTCAAACTGTATAAATATGTCTGTAGAAAAATTTGAAAATTCCTCATATAATATATAACGTTGCTCATGAACCTTCCGACAAACAATAATTCAGGTGTTCTTATCTTAAAGGTATATGCATGAAATCTCTATAGTGCTGATTTAAAGAGTTGTTTATGTCTAGCTACTTTAATCCGTGAAATATTTTAAATATTCCGCTTGAAAGTGGGATTGTTACAATTTTAATTTTTATTTGATATGTGTTATATTGGATAATCGAAATGAAACACGATTTTTAGGGAAGGGGGGGCGAGAATTTGTTGCAGTATATATATTCGAATATTAATTCCTACCAGTTTTGAGATTCTAAAATTTCTTTAAATTTTTAGCAAAAATATGCCCATAATCTTAGTACCGGTTGCGCGGTTTGTAATGGGTTTCAGTACGCTGATACACGTTCGACAGAAATGTTCAGGATGGATCTAAGTGATTCCAATGCGTTTGATACAGGGTCATTTCTTTATTCAGAAGCACATGCCGAAAAGTATCAAAGTAGGTTAATCAAAGTTTATTTGCTGTTATTGAAATCAATACAGAAATGTTGATGCAGAAGTGAAATGATGATTTTGCGACATGGGTAATACTTTAAAATCAATTTGAAACTGTTTAATAAATTTCACAACATTGCCAGTGTTAAAAAATCTATATACTAAGTTACCAAAAGCAGTAGAACTCTCAAGTATACGATAATTACTCGGCTCAACTGCAACACAATTAAACGTTTTAAACGGAACCTTACGTTAAAATATGTACAAAGACGTAATTTTAATCCACCTATTACAAATTGAAAATGATGCAAAAGCTATCAACAAGCGATTTAACTGCATATTTTACGAAGAGTTTTCGATTGCGATTAATGACATTCCAGGAATAAATAACTAATTAAGCGATTAATGAAAGAATATTTTAAATTTTTTCTCTAAAAATACATTGATAAATACATTAATGATAACGACTCCGAGAAAGTCATAGATTTAATTTTGTTTAAACGAATAAAAACTATCATTTTGTCGTTATTAATCTAAATAAACTTACACTATGGAATAATGTAGAAAATACCTCAATAAATGAAAATTTAAAAAAGTTTACACTAACTTATTTTTTTTCGTTAAAATATTACATTAATAATGACGAACCCAAGGAAAACTGTCCATTCTGATCTTTATAAACCAATGCGTTTCTAATACATAAATATTTAGAGATTAGGATGCAACATGTAACTACGTGTTATGAAATACAGGAAAGCGATAATTTATGAGGAGATTAACAAGTGCAATTTTATTTAAATTATAATATATTTAGTTTATCTTTTGCAAATAACTGATCCATCTTGTACAATTTTTGTAAATATTTCTGAATGTGTTACATTTTTGGTGATTTACTAATCATATAAATTGCTTTATTTGTATGTAAGCCAATTGATTTATTATGTCTTAAAACTAATTACATGTATTATTGTAAAGCATTTTTAATACATTTTTGAACAAGAGATTACTGGCTTGAAGGTGAAGATTCCATATTAATGCTAAATATATTTGAGATACATAATTTTTTAATGAAATATTTTTTATGCCTTGATAAATGTTGATAAGAGTTGTTAAAACTTTATCAAAATTTATCCGCATGAAATCGATACGCAGACGTGTGAAAATAATTTATAAAACGTTTACGTGTTAGAAAGAAAAATTAAATCTCTAATAAAATTCTTAACTGCATTTTACATTCAAAACAGTCGAAGCAACAGGAATTTTAAATCTAATGTAAAATCCAATTCAAATGGTTAGTCAAACTAAAATTTTTTTCTTGGTTTTAACTTTAGATGAAATTTTGATTCAGTGAATTTTGAAAGAAACTCTGTTTTGCGAGAGTAAATTACACTACTTGTAATTAACGGTCTAAATTGTAAGCTCCATTATTTGCTCCTAGATTAAAAAGATTTCGCTGGAACTCGAAATACACGAAGGCCTTTCATTTGAAATCAATGCTGAACAATCGCTCAGTTATTTTTTACTTTTAATGTTGCTAAAAATATTCAAATTTTTAGAGTAATGTACTTTTTAAGAACTAATATTTTTACTACTTTACCAAAGTAAAGATATTTATATAAAAATAAGAATTACGCATAAAAATGCACAAAATGCAATAAAAAGTGATTTCATGATATATATTAAATATTATTTACAAAACGTTTGAATTTTGTAATCTGTTGACTCATACAGCATCTGATTTTAATAATTAGAAACTGTTACGTAGTTTAAACGCCGTAGGTTTGAATGCTACAATACAACTGATTAACCCAACTTCTTCCCGATATGTGGGAATGTATGCCCACACATTGGGTTACTTTATTTCGTATAAGGTCCGTTCTACTCAATACCTACAAAATCTGAGTGACAGGTTGAAGTGGTTTGAAATGCTTTTATCTGCAGAATTACAGGTAAGACCCTTGGAAGTTAAGAATATCAGCAGTGGCTCTAATCTGAGAGAGTTAGACGTCATACCCGACAAACCTGCGTGATGTTTTTAAGAAAATTATTTCTTGGCTATTTAATCTCTTTCCATGGCTCCGAGATCGTACGATCTTACGACATCCTTTTGAAAGGTGTATCCAAAAATCTCATACGCTTCAGATTATAAAAAGCAATTCAACAAAAAAATGAAGCAGTTAGTAGTAATTACTCATTAGTAATCATAAATAATTTTAAACAGCCTCTGCGAAAGTAAATTAAAGCTACAGTGTGTATTTAAGCAATGTAACTTTTAAAATTTTTCAAGGGTAATTTTTAAAATGTCAATAAATCTAATATAAGATATATTTATTTTCGTTTAACATTATGCTTTTTATAAGCATGCATTATTCCATTCCAAGCCACCACAATCCAGCAGAGTAACTTACAATTAATATCCATATCTAGAAAGCTTATCTCCAGAACTTTAAATTTCTCTTGCTTTATTACATATAAATTCCAATCATAATAAATAAATCAAAAATAAATTTTTGCATGCATAAATCTTTCAAGGTGACAACATAGTTCGTTGTCGGTATCTAAAAATTGAAAGATCTAAAAGATACACGTGCAAACCTCAGAGCGGTGATCTTTTTTCGCTAAGTTTCCCCTTCCCACCACTATCGATAGCGCAACTCTTCGATAACCTCTTGCCCCACCGAATAACCGATGGCACGAAGTCAACTTTATCTAACATCCATGGAGGAGCCGGAATGTGTCATCCATATACTGATGAAATGCATGGTAGATACGTCACGCGTTATCTCACTTTTCTCAGTTCAGTCTGCTTGAGTTATCCGCTCTAAAACAGAAGGCAGCCGCATGGAAAATCGCTATCGTGGTTGGAGCACAATTATTGATTGTTAATTACCGTGAATTTCAGCGGATTTGCCGGATGCTTGCGCTTTTGATCAAAGACAAAACAGTGTCGCAATCACGGGGGCCTTTGGACATTTTTCCTTTCCCGAGATTTAATACAATCTGAAGCACGTGAAAGATGTGAATTACGTTTGTGGAATCTGCTAGCCTTTGATTACTTAAACGTTTTTCGAATCCCTCTTGCTGTGCTTCATAACTACTCAATAAACGATAAATATTTATACCGGTATAATAATGATAAATTTAATCTCTTATTTACTTACGCTGCAACGGTTACGAATCTTAGAAACCATCTTAAGAAACTATACTAAAATTTTCGTGGATAAAACTTCCATACTCGTGATTCTAAAATCATGTTTAAGCAGGCAACGCTGAACATACGTTTTAAACTCTAGAGAAGTAAATTTAGGAATTTAAATTTGTTATTATAAGCACCAGCAAAAGATTTAGGCGCCTAATAACTGAAATTAGGGTTATCGGAAGTCAACGGATAATGTTAAAATATTATTCAAAAAGTTAAACTCAACTAATAAATAAATAAAGCTCATCAGTAAATTTTAAGAATTTTTTCATGGTAATTAAATTAATATCAAAATGTAACTATCGATGGATTTTATGGTCGAAAGTTTCCCAAAAAAGTATAAGGAATAAGTTTACATATAGAAAAATAAGGGGAATTACCAAGGAAAAGTGTTTTCGTTTTATAAACGCATTTTATCAGTTCATATCAATACATTTAAACTGTGAATGATATCAGGAAATTATATAAGTAATTTTAATGAAAATGTCAATATTGTAGATTATTTTTATAAATTCTTGTAGCCAGTGAACGTCAGAAATCAACTGTACCGTCGTCGGGGTTCAAACCACGGATCATCCAGTTACAGATGTAAATAAACAGAGTTACCATTTACATCCAGAAATCAAGCAAGGAAGATGCGATAAGTTCTTATCATATGCTATTTATCAATTTTTTATTAATGTACTCTAGTACAACTACATTTGAAGCTTAAACCAAATTTCAACTTCATGCATGTGGCATTGACAAAACAAAACTTTATGTAAATATAGAATTTCTGCTAAAGCTGAAAAAATAATAAAAGGCAGTATTCCAGTTACTAAATCAAACTTAACTAGAAAATTATGAACTGTTTTAATTTTTGTATAATGCTACCGAACTATGCTAAAGAAACAATTGTAGTAAAACTTGCTTAAATTGACCAACCACCGGATCGTCAAAAGTGGTCATTTTATGCCGATTGTCCTTTAAAAGACAGCGTAAAATAAACAGTTCTCATTTAAAATTTTGTGAGGAATACACTAAGTTTGAGGTTTTGAAATACAGGAAGATAAGCAGTAAAAGAAATCAAAAGAAGAATGAATTTAATACTGATGCACATATCTGGGTTTTAAGCAAAATTTATTTGATTTATTTTATAATAAAGCACATAAAGATAAAATACAACTGAGAAAATTTTCTGCTGAACAATGTGCTTGTCAAGCTGCATAATTATAAGGCTTTTATACAATAAAATATCTGTAAATATGTCCTATTAAAAGGTTTTCAGATGCATTGCTAATTTTATGATATGAGAATACTCTAAAAATTGCTGGTTTTAAGGAGAAAATACATTTTTAAAGTGCTTTTTCTTTAAAATTTTCAATTTCCCTCCCTGTTTTTCTTAACGGGCTCAATAGATTTGAATGACTGGTTATTCAATAGATTTTATTTCATGTTCTTGCATGGCATTAACATTTGAAGCTTAGAAAGTGCACAGACCATTTTTATTTTTTATTTCGTCGCAAGTAGCCTAATAAATTTCATTTTCATTGTTGAAAATCTGATTCATAACATATTTTAAGCGATTTTTATCTGTGAAACTGAGAGAGAGCACATCGCTATTAGCATTTTTAAGTTGTTACAACATTTGTATTTATACTTAGTTGATTGAAAAGGTGTTGTATGCATGAAATAGCATCAGTATCAGAGTGTCATCACTGGAAGAACTATCGCCGTTGCTATGTAGATGTTACTAGGCAAATTATCTTTTACAAAACACTTAAATATTATATATGTACGTTTTTAATGCCAAAACCTGCATTCATATTATGAAATCTAGATGAGTAATTGACACGCCAGTGTCATTTACAGATTTATATCCTTCACAATTCATTATTAGAGTTTTAAATAAAGATTTTAGGATTTCATTTATATTGTTTGTTAAAATGCTTGAACCCTTGAGTTACCTATGTAAAGAACTTTAAATTTGTCATAGTATTTTATTGAAGGAACTTAATCATTAAAGACATTAGGAAACACTGAAAACTGAACTTGACATTAGAAAAAGATAAGTCACTAGAATGAATAGAAGAACTGTTTACAGTAAAAGAATATTTTAGTTTCTCACTTTATTTGCTTCTTTTACTATGCATAGCATTTCATAAAATGACTTCTGTTATCTACGATTTGTTACTTGTGTATTACAAATCAGTTCAAGTTACAGGGTCCAATAAAAAAAGGCGGCTTTTAGCTTTAACTACGTCAAAAAGCTTTAGCACCCCCATTCCCACGCTACCTATACTATATATAAGTAAGCCGGTTAACGTTTTCTTTGTAGTTTTCCGTTATTACACTTAACTGCGAAACACTGTTAAAATTTTGTCAAGTAACTGGCATATAGTGACATTGGAAATTTTTCTTTTTATTGTTTTGCAGGCAAACTCGTCGTGTTTCCTATAAAATGTCGTCTATCTCAATAGCCACATCAGCCACGATATTAAGCTTTCTGTATGAAATTCTGTTTTTTTTTTCTCTCCATGAAAATCTCAAGTATAAATATGAAATTGTAAATCCCTCAGGTTTTCTGACATGACTTGAAGCTGTTTTATGGTGTAGGTCTTAAAATAAGAATTTATTTCATCACAGTTTTTTAGATACAGTCAAAAGAATTTCACTTCTCTTAAAAACTTCCTTTTTTATGAATTTCACATCTTCAGGCTTTATTTTTACTTCTTAATACTTTTAGAAATACCCAGATTTTCGCTTATTAGCAATACCGTAATGTAAGTTTCAATTACTTCAGTTTTTTACTGTGATTGTTCTGTCGCTGTTATTTTCCAGAAATTATAGTAGTCGTTTCATTACATAATACTTTCCAGGTGTCAGTTAATTTCCTTACACAGTACAAAATTTAGCGAAAAAGTCCTCAGAACTAAAACAGTAATTTCCCAGGTACGTTTCTTCTAACTAAATGTAAAAATAATTTTAAAAAATTCGTTTTATCTAAGAAAGATTACTTTTTAAAGCTTTAGTTCCCTCTGTAATGTAATATTTCCCACCCCTTTACCTAAACGCATGAATCTTCTTAAAGAAATAATGCGGTTTTCAAAAATAACTAAGAGGTGAATAAAAATGAAAACTGAAAGATGAAACTTTCACAAATTAAAGAACGGTATTTATTTGGCTATTGAGCCCGTTAAATAATCATTATGCACAATATGAAAGTTACAAATCTGAAGGACATCTTTCTGTTGAATCCCTTAAAAAAATGATACATTTGAATCAAGGTATTTGTTTAACCTAAGGAGCCACTGCTGCATTTTTATCATTAAGTACTTTATTAGAAAAGTCTGTATCAAGCTGAAAAGCCTTTGTTTTCTAAATTTCTACAACTTCTGCTTGGTGACATATTTTTGTTGTTGCTGTTGTTTTTCATTAGATAAATCTAATTTGCTTTCAGATCGAAAAGATTTCCCTATGAATTTCTTGGCTTATTTCAGTTAAATATTTTAATTGCTTCGACTGTGAATTTTAAATTTTAATAAGTTCAAACAGTAATAAACAGCTCAATAGATAAATGGAATAATTTTCACTAAAAAAATTCTTACTAGTGTAAATATTTATGTTTTTTATAATTTTATATAGTTGTTGTTGCGACTTGTCTGACAGTAATATCAGCTAGCGTTCACAAATTTTACTGCGGCAAAGAATGCAGTACTACTCTTTGACTTAGGCCTTGGATACCTTATAGGTGGTAGTACGAATTTGCCCAGTTCTGCATGGATCTGAAAGTCTTCTACCCTTCTTCACCAACCTCTCGAGAGGCGCGACAATATTTCAAGGGCACATAAGCGCAAAGACATTATGCACTTGCAAACGTCCATGTTTTCTCCAGGATTCGAGTCCAGGCTCCAGAGCTATGGTAGCCGGCTTCCCTACCACTATGCTATGAAGGTGATATTGTATAGAGTTAAATATCCCTTCCTGTGTATTCAAGCTCGCCAGTAGCCGAGTGCAAAGCACAGTTTGTACGGTTAGTTTGAATAACCAGTTATTTTAATTTGGATAACTTTTCTAAACTTCTTATTTCCATCGCATTTCCTTGCCAAGATGCAAATTAAGTTTAGTGAAGAGAGTATTTAAACGGGAGAAATGAGAAGGTTAGATGGAGCGTAATTTCGCTAGTTAGCATACGTTGCTATTCTCTCCTCTGGCAGTTAATTTCTGTTGCGGCTACACATTCTGGCCGTTTACTAAGTTTATCGCTGGTATAGGTTGTTGAGTTAGTCTATTACCTTTAAGTAATTGTGCAGTCTAGCACTACTGTTTACCTTTTCGAATTTATTGTTAAATTCACCTTAAGTTCTCACCACAAGTAGTCTGTGTTTTGTAAGCATGCATTTTTATTAAAGAGTTTGAGAATAATAGGGCAGTTTACATCCTTTCCTTGTGTTGTTACTCTTCACGCCTGTGAGAGAAGTCATCAGGCTTACTATTAAATTCCAGACAACTTGTCTGATAGCAAAGAAGACACGATCTTACAAGTTGATCATTGGAAACTCGTCCGGACTTGGTTCTCGAGGACCTGAATACTAACCAATGTCTCTTAGAGAAAGTCTTTCACAAGGCAATGCTGTCTAAAGCATGTAATTCTTAAGTTCTTTACCGTAATCAATTAATTAGCTATTTAGCTTATGCAATAAAAGAAGCAGTAAATAGAACTGAAGTGATGATTTATCAGCTTCATGAAATTAACAAAAATCTTTCTTCAATTTTATTTATTCGTAAAATCCTTCCCACCCTTCTTTAATTTTAAATTTAAATTCGTTAAATGCGATAAGAAAGCTGAAGGCTGTAAACCAAAAACAAAAAAAATATAAATCTCCAAATAATATTAATTATTTTATTTTCAAATGACAAAATAATATATTTATTCTATCAAGAAAGTGTAACTATTTTTAAAAGCTTTTTGATAGTTAAACTTTGCTATTAAGCTTAAGAATCGAGAGTTTAAATTTTTTAAATATTAAAGTCGAATAAAATTTATTCTTGAACTTGAAAACATATTTCTTTGAAATCTCTATAGTTATTTGCTGACAATAGTCTCTAAAATGATGCATTTCCTGAACGAAAATGTAAACTTTATAAACAAACACTTCCGAACATCAGAATGTGTTCAATCATTGGTTCATTAAAAAGATGATTTTTCATCCATTATCTCAGAGATGTACGCTGAGAAACTAGTAATCAGTTTCTTACAGTGTCTACTTAAGACGGAATTCTAGTGAATTTTCTGTTTGTGCAGGTTTGATGACATGTCGCACGGCTTCAATTGGAAATTGAACCTAGCATCTCCTCCTCCTGCTCTAACAGTCTGTTTTGGCCCTATAAACGTCAGAAGCCAGCTTCTCACATTTTCTATATATATATAATGTGTTTTCACCAAGATATCCATTAGCGGTGATGCGGAAAAATCAGAAAATATCCTTAACATAGAAAAATCATTCAGTTTATCAAAAATGAAGTTTTGTAATTCTTTTACAAAAGCCATTTAGTTCATTTATATTTTCTGTAACCATTTCTTGAAGTTTTTATAATATCAATCGCTATTATTTTTTTTCTGAAAAATTGGAATTGTTCTGAATTTAAGCATCAATAAATAAACAAATAAAATAAAAAATAAATAAGTAAAAATAAAAAGTAAAATAAAATTTCTTGAAAAAATCATGAAATGGAAAGTTATATACTATAGCACTCAGTGCTGCTTATTTAACATTAGTCCTTCGATTTTTACAGCAGCTAAATTTTTTAAATATTTTCTTGGGCCACTGAGTTGAGTTTTGAAGCACTGGTGTTAATGGTGTCAAAAGATAATTTATTTCTGTAATAATTTAATATCTTTCTACTTGATTCAGTACATATAAAACAACGTCTGTAATTTATTATGTTAAATACAAACTATTATTTGCGTAGCTCTTGAAGATGCGACGCATAATGAAAATTACTTGCACATTAATATAAGGTATTAATGGAGTAACCAAATTCTTTTTTAAATTGGCAGTAAGTTTAGGAATTTTTAAGTAAAATATTTAGAACAAGATTTGGCTTCGTACTTTAATTTCATGCCGTTGGGAAGAATCTGATAAAAAGCTGGGGAGAGTTTTAGTCAAACAAAAGAAAGTTTGTTTATTTTCTGGTAGAACTTTTCTGGTAGAACGGGCATTGTGCAAATGTTTAAATCCATTTCACAGTAAGCATTTATGAGCTAAGTTTAAGCCTTTGAAAGCTGATTAATTTATGTTTAAAGTTTTTTTTTAATTTACCATTTGCATCTACTGTCATAAGACTTCAAACTTCGAACATCAGAATGTATTCAATCACTGTTTCATTAAAAAGATCATTTTTCATCCATTATCTCAGGGATGTGGGGAAAAACAAATCGTGAAGTTCAGGTCAAAACAGATAGAATAATTTGTGGCAAAAATATTAATGTTGAATCTAAGAAGCTTTTTGAAGGTAAGGAAACTTTAAAACATTTCGTAATTTTTTTTACGCAAACGTTTTAAAAGTCTATTATTATGCTTTCTGAAAAATATTCAAAAGTTAAGAAAACCATTAGTAAGAAGTATGCTATTTAGTATTATCATGTCTTTGCTTCGAACAATTTATTTTCTTTCTTTCAGGTCGTCACTTTTTTTTTAAATTTGACCACAACTCCCGGCGGTAGAAATATTCAAAAGTCCGAAAAGTTTCAAAATCTCTGTGACAAATTTTTGATTTGTTCCTTCGGGTAATTACGGTGATATTCTCAAAGTCAAGTAAACAAGCATTAGGTTATCGTCGAACGAATGTTAAAATTTCTAAACAACAGCTCCGCGTGGCAAGCATGTAATTAGAGAAATATCAATCGTAACTTTGAGAACCAAACACTGGCTATAGCGATGTGACAGTTTGCATAATTATCGCCAGAGATTCCGAGATGCAATGTATATTTGTGTCTGTTGCGGATGGTTTACGTGCGCGGCTGGAAGTTTCGATAATTGTAGAGTGTCAAGTTCGAATAGCCAGAGTCAGATAAGCCGATACAACAGTCTTACGAAAATGTTCGACCAAATCTTCCACTTCAAATCGTTGCGTAATTATGGGGTTGTGAGTTGTCCCGAGCGGTATCACAATTAGTTTGGAATTAACACGTCCCTGGCGCAATATTGACAGATCTCACTGGCGAAATGACTGGTTGCATTAGTAACCCCTTTCTCAACTTTGTTCGCAGCAACATTTTGCTTGCTTTTGCAGCTTTGCATATGCATGGCCTCGATTTACGGAGGATTTAAAAGTTGCCTCAACGTCGGTGCTTGCGGCCGGGAGAGAAATAAAATACTGCAAAGTTGCTGATCTATGCTAATCAACGATGAGATGCGTACCAGGTGTTGCAATGCGAATTTTATCCCGGCTAATTTATCTTTAATCGGTCCGAGAGCTGCGATTTGCGACTGCTCGTCATATTTCAAACTGCGAAATCTCTACTTAGTCGACTTTTCTACACAGGATGATAAAACTCTACGCTCGAGTTTACGCTTCACAGTAACTGAGATGTATTTTAAATCGGCCTCTTTCTAATTCACCTTTTTAATGTTGTTACAAAGGCCACAACTGCAACATTTAAAAAGGCATCAATGAAAACGTTGTTGCTCTTTGAAGTTTTTCCATCGTGCTGCCAAATCGGGGAATAAATATTTTGGATTAATTTAGAACCTTCAATTTTGTGTTTCCGATTTTGACAACTACGCTTTGTTAGGATTAAAATATGGACGGCTGTTGCAAAACTGATCCTGATTTAGGGAATGGTTAGCGAGACCACTTTTTTCATTCTCTTTTCCCAGTATTGCATGTAATGATTTATGGAAATTGAAATGTAAAGAGAATGATGTGGCGTGTAATGAAGGTGCACGGAAATAAAGCTGCTTTATTAAATTCCTACTTCAAGACAGAATTAAGTAACTACAGTGGTTCGTTTCTCAGTTTTTATTTTGCTTTCAAGTGGGAGACTGCTTGATAAATTTGTTTTTCCTTGCACTAATTTTCATCTTGACATGAAGGCTCTTTTTTTTTCAGAGGAGCAACGTGTATTTAATTGCCTTTCAGATTTGTGGTACACTCTAAGGATAACGAAGGATAAAGTCTTTTAAATAACTTAATAATAATTTTATTGTTTCCAATATACCACTCTTCTTTGAAAGGGATCGGCAAGCCAATGAATTTTGATCTAAATTATCAGCTGATTTGCTTTAATCAAACTTTGATTAGAAATGTCAGAAATCTGTCAAAAATATAGAATTTTTATAATAATGAACAAATATCCCACAATAAATCAAACATCAAATGTCTTGAGTCCCTATTAATATAATTGATATGAATTTGCTATTTATCTTCCTTAAAATACACGTCTTTAGCTTTACACCAGTTAAATCTTGCAACTTTCTTCTGTGGCTTCTTTCTAAGGTACGAAGCAATTCTGTATTTATCATGTTTTCTTTCAATTTCTTGCCTACTTAGTGGATAAGAGAGATGCACGCTGTTAGTTTGTTTCCGATTATATCCTAGCGAACGAGCAGGTTACATTGAGATGTCCCATGTATAACGCGAAAACGAATTACTTTCCTTAAAATATTTTCCATGGTGGTATCGCTTCCATGACAAATAGCATGCACGTTTTCTTCCTTAATCAGTTAATCAACTATCTTCTGAGTTTCTGTTCTGCATTCAAGATACGTTACTGTTTTACTCATTAACGAAGGTTAATCTTTTATACTATTTTTTACTGCATTTGCTATAAGACGAATAATCTGTGAAGCTTAGAAGTTCCGAGAAACTACTTAGTTTATATCACATTCCAATGTTGAAAACAGAAATGTTGTTCATTCTTAAATTAAGATTTCTAATAAATTTTTCTTTATCTAAAGAAGTATTTCACTTCCTTTCCTTACTGTTATTAGGTTGATGTAGAATATATATTCAATCCAGCTCTCTTCTCATTTCATCTCGCTTTCTGTTAAGTAACAAGATTTACCATCTTTTTTCGAAGGGGGGGGCAGGGGAGGGAATCTGAGAAAAATTAATCAGTGCTATTAATCAATTATAAATCATTATCTACAAGCATCTAAAAGGGTGTTAGCTCTGTGAACTGTTATTAACATGTTGATCCATGTTTTATTTTTATTTGCAGGTCTATTTTTCAGATAACTCGGGATCTCTTATTGTATGCTATATAATTGCCTCAAAATGCATTATAAATAACTTCAGGCTTTGTACAATTTTAAACGAACAACCGAACAGCAATTCAATTGTACAAATCCAAAAGAGAAGGTATGACGTGAAATCAATGTAAAGAGTCAATCAATCAGTGATAAAAAGAAATGGACATAAAATCTTATGGAAACAAAATAACACCAAAACAGAATTATGCGATTTCAGGTTTCAGAATAAAGCTTTAATTTTCGAAGAGAGGGAAGTAGAAATAAAGAGGAAGTGGTGGTATGAATTATTCGTACTTCATCGTCGTGGAATGGTCATGAATTTGCATTCCATATCCATCAAGAACCACAGAAGTAACCACTTTCTTGATGAGAAGTCTCAAGTTTCAAAAACATTGTCGCGCCGTCTATGATACCCACATAAGCAAATACGACATCTATCGCATCATAGCGCAAATCCAAGTCAATAAAAGCACAAGCTGCGGTTTTTCTGTCCTTTTTCACGAAAAAAAAGATAAAACAGGTAAATAATAAAAAATGAGAAATAACACAATAAAAAGAAGTCGCATCTATTTAGGGAAGGTTAGAAAAAGTAAAGATAGGTATGTACGTACTTATTTTCTTAGAACCAAATGTGAAAGGGATCCATGCGGCTATGATTGTACGTCTCTAGACTGATCTGTAACTGATGTAATTATAGACTACGGGGTTCCTACTCGCTTCATTATCAGCAGCAACATTAAAGCTGATACAACCATCGAATCTAGGGATAAGCAACAAATTTAGAGTTTTTTTGCTAACAGGTCGCTCTTTCATGAAAAGCATTTCAATTTTGTAATCTAATTAATGGTATAAAAAGAAACTGATTCCTTTATTGGTTACGAACGAACTGAAACACAATTTATGACAATTCAGGAAAATTACAGGCAAATTATTTAAAAAAATTAAAAATACATTATCAGAAAATAGTTTTCAAATATCATTAAGCATTCTGTAGTGCAGATTTTATGTTTCTTTTCAAAATAATAATTTTATTTTATTTCATTTTATTCAACTTTTTTGATATCATATCCACATCCAGTTTTATAAAAAGAAATAAACATTAGGTGTATTGAGTATGAAGTAAAGAGTAAAGGTATACATGACATCTTTCTAGTTTCTTGAGAAATTATATAGAAGTGGAAATAAAGTTTTAAGTACAAAAATATAATTTATTAAAATAGAAGAAGAAAAACGGAAATGTTAAGTGTATATACATAAATACCTACATATGTAAAGTGTATATACATAAATACCACATTATATTAAGTGTATATACATAAATACCTACTTATAATTATATATATAATAAAAATTTAATTAACAGAGTTTACCGAAACTCAATTTAAACAAACTTAAATCAAAATAACAAAAAATTTCTTTAAATAAGCCATGTGTACAAAGTGCAACAATGTATGTATCAATAATATCTGTGCATAAAAATTAAGGAATAACTCACCAACAACACAGTTGTAAAGTCGCTAAACACTGGTAGTAGACCTGAATTCGATTGCAGGCGAGTGGACTGGCTGATGGGTATTTTCGTGATTTTCCCATGTGTAACGTAGACACGAGCCAGTTTCTTTCACAAAATTTTCCACGAATGCCTCTCAACCCTTACGCTAGATATCTCTAGCGTGCTTTGCAATAATCAAGTAAACAAAACCAAATTAAGGGATAAAAAACAAAAGTAAAGCCAAAAAAACTTTCACTGGCATGCCACAGACCGTCCTGAAAACGTAAGAACCTAAACCTCAGAGCACTATGATTTGTATTATGAAAATAATTTTTAAAATGAGTATTATGATAAATAATTAAAATAATAAAATTATACTGAAGTACTTTTAAATATGAGAAATTCAAGAATAGTCTCATCAGTTATTCTCAGTAGAAAATGAAATTTATATATATACATACACAGACACACAT
>KK112484.1:661248-698677 GCA_000611955.2 Stegodyphus mimosarum
AAGGTATAAATACATAAAGAAACTTAATAAGACGCAAAAATTAAAAAGAAATTTTTTATACCTGTCCTGCGCTATAGATGCTTTAAGTTTATATACAGACATATATATATATATGTGTGATGCGTGTGTGTGTGTATATATCTATACACATATAGCTGTATACTCGTATCCTTTTGCTTTTTATTCATATCTGAAACATATTACAAACGATGCTGCTAAATGATGAGAAAATGACTTATGAATTGTATTAGAAGCTTTCAATGTAACTCCTGTATAGAAACTCGAGTGGAATTTGTAAGCTTCTCAGACAATTTACTTTGCTTTGGCTCCTTGAAATGTAATGAAAACGTTCAAATGATTCTTGCTAGGAACTGAACGAGTGAGTCTTGACTTTCGAATCCGAAGTTCTTAATTTTCATTTCCACTTCAGGTACTATAGTTTCAGAGATTTTAAGGCATTATTTGTACTAATAATTTTATAAGGTCAGAAGGCAGATGAAAGGTACAAAGTTTGCAAAATTTTTATTAAAATATTTTAAAATGGTTATTTGATTTGTTTATATCCCAAACTTCACTCCTCAATCGCTGATCATTTTAAAGGTCAGAAAATATTTTTTAATCTCTAGCATATGTTACGTTAAAATTTTACAAAGAAAGTAAGCAAATGATAATATAATTCAGGTAAAAAGAGGAATACTTTTCTAGCTACAGCTATAAGGTCCACCAGCGGCCGAGCGGTTAAGTTACTGAACACTGGTCGTCTCGAATTGGCTTCGATTCCAGGCAAACAGTCTTACTGCATAAATGTTTTTGGTGTTTTTCCCGTGTGTAACATGTACACGAGCCAGTTTTCCTTAGAAAGTCCTCCACGAAGGTATTCTTCCCTTTAGGCAGATAATCCTAGCGTCTTTGCCGTAATCAAATAAACCAAACCAAACCAAGCTAGCTTTTAAAGTGAGTACTATCCGTGCAGGAAGATAGCAGAAATAATCTTCAAGCATTTATTTAAATTTTGACCGAAAAGCTCTGCTTTTTTGTGATCTCTAAATTTAACATGAAATAAAATTACGGTCTTATTGTTTAATTCTCAGCGAAAGAAAAGTTAAACCTAATTTAAAATGTTTAAAGGGGTTTTTATTTTTAAATTATTAATATCTAATAAAAATATAAACCTGCTTCTTTAATGATTCTGTATGACTGATTCCTATCTTACAGTTTGAAAATATGAACTTTTTAGACATCAAACTCAAAAAAGAAACATTGTAATACTGATAAGAACAGGGATATTGAATAGAGGTATACTAAATTAACATTTACTGAAATTCAAAAATTGTAGACACTCTGACTTTCATCTAAAAGCAGAAATATCCAAGCTAAAGTAAAATGCAGAATGCTGAAATCAACTCTAGGCGGCAATATTGCTATTGCTGATGTGCACAATCTTAAGAATACTAGTTAGAAAGGGAGTACCGCTGTTTATCTGCTCTCCGTTTTTACTTTTGAGTTAAATGCACCCTATATCAAGAATAGTCTTAGATCAATACTTATTTAATAGACACAACTGTACTGTAGTTGTACGGTAAATGATGATTTAACGTATTCCCAATAATTCAGTATCAGCAACGTAGTACGCCAACTAAAAGCGAATCGTTAGCGAATTCATGTAGGAAAATGTCTATATTTGTTAACGTGCCCCTTGTAGGAGATGCTCAATTGATTGACACCGTCCAGCATGAGAGCGAAAAGCACTGCTTGCAACATCGGGCCTTCTTTGGACCCTTTAGGAAAACCTTTGGTCCCTTAATGGCACTTGATTACGGCACTATTCCCACCCTTCAAAGGGGAAAGAAAAGGGGGAACAAAGAAATACTAATACGTTACTGAGGTAGAGAGATAGAAGGTTTGGTCTGGAGAAAACTGCTGAAATTCTGCGCAAAACAAACGTTTCTTTTTGTATTTATAGATATATATGCGCGGACGGAGAGATAGATAGATATATGCGGCAGAAATGATATGTTCCCACGCCGAAACTGACTATAGTTAATGGTTGCATTCGTACAAGTCTTTTCTTCATTTGCAGTAAAGAAATATTGAGGTTGCCTTGAAAGAAATATGCGATGGGATCTTTGAATATGTTTTGTGAGGTTTATTTCCATTTGTTCCTCCAAGCATTAGTCTTCCGTTCTTTTGCTTGGAAATTATGACACCTATGCAGAGGAATGATCCAGAAAACTGTGTTGGTGTGTTTTTTAGATCATAAATGTGTTCTTGTATCGACTTTAGAATAATAGTTCGGGAGAGAGTTTTTGCTGCTTTTTGTGTTTGTTTTGTATGAGAAGTTTACTAAACTTTTATGCAGATTTTATGAACTTTATAAGGCAAGATACAGGAAGCTGAATTTGCTGGCAAGAAATTTTATGATATCATGCTTAATATGCAAAGAAAAAGCCCTCGAATTTCATAACATCAGAATTTTATGTTGATACAGATGAACTTCCTATTTATTGTTTTAAAAGAAAGCATCGCATATGAATTCTTGGATTGTTTTAAATGCATTGTGTTGTTTACTATAACTTTAAGGTAAAGTATAGCTGAAACATTTTTAATACAGCAAAATTAAACTAAGAGAAGCTGGGTCGGTATAAAATATAAAAGAGTCAAATTTAATTACAGCCGTAATTCGGTAAATTCTTTAAGTAAATGCAATTCCCATGCGTTCACTTTTCCCTTTTGGCTCGGATATGAGTGTCACAGATATTATTTTTACAAATCAATTAGATTTTAAATTTCGTCTCGAATGGTAATTATTGGTAATTATTTTCTAAATTGTCTGCTGAATTATATGTAAATTAACTTTATTTAATTACCCTGAATATCTAAGAATTTTATCCGTATCGTAGAAGTACTTATGTAAAATCTAACTACATGTATGCTAATAAAGAATGCCTGTGAATCTTTGTTTAAACATTTATATTGTTTAATTGATAGTATAACTCTGTTTGTTGCATTTCAATTTTAGATAATGGCTTTTAGGCATAGATATTTATAGCACAGCGAAAGAGAACTTCTTTATAAAGGCTTAATCAAAACATGTAATTACTACTGGACTTAACGCATTTTCTATAATTTTTAAATCAAGAATAATTAATTTCATTGTTTGCATTGTAATATCTTTAAAATTCGTATAAAATTAAAGTTCTTAACTATGATGCTTAATTTCAGAAATAAACTTCCTAAAATGAGAAAATTAAATTCTGTTCATCATTTTGTTTGCTGTGCATTACATGTTTTAGTACTTTTAATTTTTATCCTATTAGTTTAGATAAAAATGAGAGCCTATATATGTAATCTTAAGAAAAACTTACTTGAGAAAAAATTTCGCAATGTTTTCATTTTGTAGTACTATTTTAGTAAATACGAATCAAGTAGGCTTATAATGAATCATAATATAATCCTTTTTGAAGAGTATCAGTTTCGTAAATACAAAAATGCTTTCTTTTTTGCTTCTTGTTTCTGAAGATTCCAGCTTACCTTCCGTTCCATCTTAGGAATAACATCACTATACTATGGAATATTTTTCAGCAAGTTTAGTAAATATTCTTATTTTCTCTGCAACGTTTTTTAAAGACAGTGTTTAATTACAAGCGAAGAATTCTCTCACCCTATTTTGAAGAACTTAAAATTTTCTCTTATAATGTTAGAATGCTTTTAAAAATAAAGTTTTAAACATTTATCTCTTGTTATATGATGTTCAACATTACCTCTTGTTAATTTTTATTATAATCTGCTTCAAAAATAAGGTATGATCATTACTGTTTGTACATCCATAATTTTTTCTGTAATCATTCCTTTAAAAATTAATTATTTACTAATGTATATGATTGCTTCAGAAATGTGGTCCTTTGCTTAGCTATATTTTTTAAATGTAATCTTCATAAAAAAAAACTCCATTACATATTTTGAAGGGAAATGAGTAAAACGTTATAGACCATTATAATTATAATTATAATTATAGACAATTATAATTTATTCAAAAGTAATTTATCAAACGTATTTTATTCAAAATATATTTTCGCAAAAAGTAATTTTACTTCCAGTAAAATTTTGAAAATTCTTCCAAACGTTTGGACAGAACAGACAGTGAAATAAATGCTTATCATTTATAGCGTAAGTTCGTTTATTGTGAAAAGAATTGCCCAATGAGAGACTTTAGTCTTTAAAAGGAATGAAATATAGAAATTAAGCTAGACCTTTTAAAAACTTTGATGCCCATCACAATTTTGACAAAAGAAAACGCCATGCTTTAATACTCAAAATACTTACATTTAAAAAATATCTTAATGATAATATTTCTTGCTGAAAACTCATATTATTCAACTTTCATATAATTATGTTGTTCCAGTTTCATATAATTTGTGTGTGAGTGTATCGTACAGCGCTAATAAGTTCCCTTTTTGTTGGAATTTGCTGTTACACGATTTCTTTTAACATTATATTAAAGAATTAAGTATCTTTCTTCTTTAGGAAGGATATGCGACTCTTGAGTTTTATAATGTATTTTTATTTTATTTTTTTTTTATTTTTGCTTTAACCGACGTCAGGTGAAATAAGCACCGCATGCTTTTGTCTGATATAAAGCTAGATATGTGTTGGTTCATTTTTTTCACATCGTTAATGATGGCATCCTTTAGATTTTAAAGAGGTTTTAATCATTACGTAACTTCCTTGTTTAGTTTGTTTTTATTTATGTTATTTACGAAATCCCTCTGTCATCTTCGTGCTTTAAAATCTGTTCACAAGCCATTTCATTAAAATTCAATATACTCTTCCGTTCTTAACAGCCATTCTGCATATAAGCAATTTGTCTACCTACATGAATCTTTCTGTCTATGAATGAACCCCTCTTGTCTTCGTAAGTATCAATTTAAAATTCTCTCTCGCTCTCTCTCTCTATATATATGTATGTATTCTGAAGTTTTATAGAGCATTTATGATAACTTTCAAGGAAATAGTTATATTTCTAGTAAAATTAACGTTTGTTTGTTAAATTTGTCTATTTTAAGTAAAACTACAATAGTTTGTATTGAATTTAATAGAACTAGTGAAGCAACTCTAAAATTAAATGGCTGTTTTCCTCAACTACATGCCTCCTGACAAATAAGCTTTTAAATTTCAGAACTGTTTCGTAAGTGTTTCGTCAAATTTGGCTACCGAATGTAAACTTATTTTGTAAGAATTAAAGTTAAACTTAAAAATTTGATGCATCTCTATTTCCAACTACACGATAAGAATATAATGAAAGCTTCGCAGTTTTTACTTCATACAATTTTAAGTCCTTGAAAAGTTATATTTCATTAAATTATAACTGTATATAATGCAACATCGAAATTAGTAAAACGGTCAAAATATTTTTGTATGAAATACTAGACAATGAAAACATATCTGATTCTATTTTTGAAAGTTTAATATAATATTCTCTAATTTTCAATTTTCTAATAAAGTAAAAAAAAAGTCATAATTTTTTATCTTTGCATATTTTAATTGCTCAGAAGCATGTATATTATTAAAAATATAATTTTTGCTGTTTTAAATTTAATTGCAGGAAAACTAACATGGCTGTAATTTAAATTACTTGAAGAAATATTACCATTAATAAATTCACTAGAAATAATGACCCTTTCTCCCCTTTAAGTTACAAGTTATGCACGCGAATGATATTTTCAGCAGTTCATAAATTTAATACATATACAAATATCAGACCAAAAGCTGCTGAAAAGGTTTACTAGATACAAATGTACGCAAATAACCCTTTTTTATATTAAGTGAATATTTGCTTGCATGAGTAATCACATACGTTTTGGGGAAGTAAGGAATTAACATTTACATTAAAATTCCTTTAAAACAGCTCCGAATCCATTCAGCTAAGTCTGAGATGAAATAACTGTTAGATCCCCCCCCAGTTCACTCATTTTGCCCATATTGATTTGTTTGTTTTATTAGTGCAAGATTTGAGAGAAGGCACTTATTGTTTAAACTTCAGCAATTTCATACACCCCCTGGATATTTTTGCCATTTCTGAACTTTGAAATCGCTGTGAATGCTCCCTTAAAAAATTCTATGTGATTATATGCTTACCTTAAATTTTCGACTTTGGATGTATACGATGTGAAACTAATCATAGGCGAGCAAAAGGGAAACATAAGAATTCAAAACTGATTTCATAAGATATTAATTTGGCCCAATATGGACATTATGATATAGGAGGAAAATTTAATAGTTCAGTGGGCGTGGAATAACTGCCTATTTGCTTTGCTAAATGTTATGTAAGATTTCTTTTGTATGAAAAAGTAAAGTGTCTTTAGTCATCTTTCTCTTGTCATCTTCAAAAGTGTAAAGCAAGATCCCATATTTAAAATTCTTGCCATGCAACTGATGGTGCATTTCATTAATTAAAACGTACCAATATGTTTTACTCTACATTTGTCAGTTACTTCCTTCAAAAATTCCCTAAAATTTCTTATTTTGAGATATTGAATTTTTTTTTTGCAAAAATTATTTTAAAATTAACTTTTCAGTTTTAAGTGAAAACAGATATGCAAGGCCATAGAAAATGTCGATATATGCTTTATTTTATTAAGTATTGATCCAAAACATGTACTTCCATATACATCCGCCAGCGGCCGAGTGATAAAGTCGCTGAACACTGGTAGTTCGATCCGTGGTTTAAATCCCGGGAACGGGCTGATTTCTTGGGCGTTTTCCTGGTTTGGTTTCCCCTATGTGTAACGTGTACACTAGCCAGTTTCCCTTATAAACTCTAATACGAAGGCATCCCCCCATAGGCAGATAGTCTTCGAGTTAACCAAATAATTAACCAAACCAAATCATTTACGCCGCCAGCTGGTATAGTGGTTTGCGTCGCTGACTGCCGTGCCGAAGGACCCGGGTTCGAATCCCGAAGAAGGCATGGATTTTTGTAAATGCATAGTGTCCTTGCGGCATGGGGGCACTCTAAATATGTGACGAGCCCAAAGTCCTCTCGAGAGGTTATTGGCAGGGAAAGGGTTGTTGGGGGGAGACCCTCGGACCCGTCCCCCTCCAGGGTGCTCTCCATCAAAATTGGGGGCGGAACTGAGCTAAATCGCACTGTGTGTTCAAGGCTGTTGCCAACGGCAGGCGTATCTTGCGCTTCTTGCAACAAGGAATTTTATGGGCTTGGGCTGATTATAGGTCAGACAAGTGAGCATTAGTCAACAACAACAAACCTTTTGCGCAATTTTCGTAGGAAAAGATACAAGATTATATGAAAGTATTCTCGAAATGCACATGTAGAAGGTCTTATAAAAACTTTTTATATGATTCCCAAATAATAAAACTAAATATTCTTAATCCATCATTTGTCAGAACCAAAATTCGAAGAGATACGCTTATGCGAAGAGATAATATAATAATAACAACAAAATACGAAGAGATAATATTCACCAATAACAAAACGTCAGTCATAATTTAATGATGAAAGCTGCTTTAGCGAAAAAAAAAGAAACATTATTTCCCGAAAAAAGCGAGCTCGCTTTTGTAGCTGTTTTAAAATTTGTTCACAAAAATCTTAAATTTAAGTTGCAAACAAACAAGGAAAAAGAATTAAATTTGCAAATTCGTTCTCAAACATCTTCACAAATATGGCATACTAAGGCTTGAAATATTTTTGGTTTAAATTAATTGAAGTATAATAAATAATTTATCAGTTAAAATCTTTAACTCTACAGGGAACGAACTAAAGATTAAATTTTATTTTCACAGAACTTTTCCTATCAACGGTGTCGAGAGTTAAATGCAACACTTTATTTCTTCGCATCTGCAAATAAAGGTGTGCATAGGATGAATATTTAAGAGAAAAAAAGTCTGTAGCCGTTTGTGAGCATTATTTAAGTGTGCTTTATGTAAAATATAACTGATGTAAATCTTTATTGCTCTTCCAAAGAATATTTAAGTCTTGCATACCTTAAAATCCTTAAATGTAATTTTTTATTTCGTAAAAATGGCATAGAGTGCATTTAGCATATTATTTTTTTTCTAATAATTTGTTCTCTGAGAGTAGAAAAATATGGACTGAAAAAGGAATATTTCTGATCATTTATGTGTAGTTAGGAAGAAATCGATTCTAGTTTAGATCGAAAAGCTATTTCCGCTTACACTTCTTATTTTTAACAACTAAAAGAACAAACGTGCTTGCTTGTCACGCTATATTTTAATTCATAACAGTCATTTCTGAAAATTATTTCATTATCATCCGACACGTCTTAGTTTTTCTGATCGGTAAAATCTTTTTCTTTTGAAAAAGTGTTGGGATTATAAATATAAATAAAATGAAATAATATAAAATAAAAAATTTGCTTTGTACGGTAGAAATAACTTTCACGCAGTTGTAGCTTTTATTTTAATTTAATTATTCGTGGTTTAATTAATCATTTTAAATTTTAAATTCATGATTTATGGTTTTAGTTAAACTCTTTTGAATTTTCCCACTTCTGAGATAAGCCCTTCTAAAAAAAAAAAGAAGATTAGATTTTAATTCAGCTAGCATCCCTTCTTCAGACACTACTTATCTAGATTTGAAGTGTTTTACAGGCCGTGTCCTCGTAAGTCAAGATTTAGGAACAAACTTACGTGAGCATAAGTGAAATAAATTAGTTAATTTTTTTAAGAGTCACGTAAAAATTGGAGTTCAGGTAAGAATCCCTTCAGATTTATGAAGAATTCTCATTGTTATACAGTAGAGTACTGATCATCCGGACCGAAAAAAATCACGGATTAGGGAATTTTGGAAAAAAATCACGAATTGTTATGCGTACACGAATAAGCAGCATTCCGCTTCCTTTTATTAGCGTGAGCCGCTACACTGCAGTCAGCGGTCTGCACTTTCTTAGTTCCTGGACCTCGGTACCGAGTTGCATTTGCCCATGAGTTCGCATTTAGTTTGTTCTCGGTCCTGTGACAATATTTGGTTTACTGTATAGTATTTTTACTTTGTATTTACGTATCCTTATCTGTGGTGCATTATGATGGCTTCGAAGAAGAAAAAGTATCTGTTTCTATTAAAAAAACTAAAAAGAGATTGGACGAAGGTGAAACTTTATTAAAATTGGCAACTTAAGAAAAACGGCCCTGGGAGACTCATAAAGGAGCAAAACGATTATATGAAAGTGGCGTTTCGAGTCAGTGACAGCTAACGCTATCGAACAAAGTAAAAAAATGAAAAAATGTGAGTACGAAAACGTGAAGCTTTGTTTGTTTAGTTTACTTAACATATAGATAGTACTTCTTAAGGACCAATCTTAAAGAAAGAGCCTTGAAAATTTGAAAGGGTTTGATGAGTGTGACCTTAACATTTTAGCTAGTGTTGAACGGCACAATAGGTGGAAGAAAAGATATGGTAGCTAACTACATGTGGAGAAAGTTTTAGCAAATAATGAGTCGATTGAATTCTTCTGAGATAAGTTACATAAGTTGATGGACAAGGAAAGCTTGACTGGTGACCAAATATTTAATTGCAATGAGACGGGACCAAATTAAAAAAGGCTAGCATCTAAAATACTCACGGCTAAGTTTGAAGCTACAGCACCTAACTAAAAGCGAAGTAAAGAAAGAGTAACAAGAGAAGAAGCACCACAGAAAATCTTAAAAAGGAGCTCACTGTGATACGAAAATAAAAGAACCTAAGAGTTTTCAAGAATATGTCCAAAAATGCTCTTCTAGTCAAATAATTTAACCAGAAGAGTGCTTGTATGAGTTCAGATATTTTTAAAGAATGGGTTTTTTTATGATTTTGTTCCGCAGACTGATAAGTTTTTGAAAAGAATAATTTGCAATAAAAGCGCTATTGCTTTTGGATAATACTTCTCGTCTGAATGAAGAACTTCAAGACAGAAATATGTTTTTGCTTCCAAATATCACGGCAGTCTGTCAGTTCATAGGTCAAGGGTAAAAAGTGGGTAACTGACTCTTGTTTGACATTTGCTTGACGTTTACTCACAGCTACATCTCGCAGTCTCGGCAAAAGTGAAACCTCCGTTAATTAAGTTTCCTCCAGCTGCTCTAAATATACTAGTGGACAAAATTAAGATATGGAAAACATTTTCCCACATTTTTCCTAAAATGCCGGATAAATCCTGGATAGTTGGTTGCCATATAATGTCATTGTGGCGCTGGTGTCGCTGAGATGAGTTTGTGTGTTCCTGTGGGAGTTGCTACGCCAGCAGGAGGTATAAAAGTCCACTTCCAGCTGCTCAGTTCATTCTGCTGAGTACAACACAGTACTGATTTTTTATTATCTTTTTGAACAATCTTGCTTTTTTTTTGCTGTTTTAGGTAAAATGAGTACACATCATCGCTTATGCAAAGGTGTGAGATGGAGAATCATGGGTAGTCTTGAGGCAGAAAAGTCCCAAATTCAGGTTGCAAAAGAAATGGATGTAACACCAAGTGCTATCTCTAATTTGTGGAATCAGTTTAAAAACAGCAAGACAGTGTCCAGAAGACTAGGACAAGGTCGCCCGAGAGTCCCAATGACGACCGGTAATTGGTACTTTCAGCTAAGTGCCAGATGACGTGTACAACCACACAACTGTCTTGTGACCTAGCTACTGCCACAGAAACATCAATTTCAAAGAAAACAATTGCCAGAAGGCTCCATAAAATAGAACTTTATGCCAGAAAGCCCGCTATTTTTATTCCAGTCACTCACTCCCATAAAAGAGAACGTTTACAGTTGTGCGTGCGACACCAAAGTGGATACAGCTTCAGTGGGCTAATGTTATCTTCATGAATGAGTCCAGTTTCAGTCTACAACCTGATTCTCGGCGATTCTTGGTATAGAGGGAACCTGAGACCCGATACCATCCCAGCAACATCATGGAAAGGGACCATTATGGTGGTGGAGAAGTGATGGTCTGGGTAGGGATTATGCAAGATACCCGCTCACTGCTCCATGTGTTTGACACTGGTTCCCTGAATGCCCAAAGGTACAGACAAGAGATCCTAGAGTTCTATGTGCGAATTTTCAGGGGTGCTGTTGGCCCTGAGTTCATTTTCATGGACGACATTTTACGACCACATAGAGCCCACCTGGTTGATGAGTATCTGGAAAGTGAGGATATTCACCGAATAGACTGGCCAGCCAAATCTCCTGCCTTTAATTTTACTGAGCATGCTTGAGATGCTCTTGGGTGGGCTATTACAATACCCCAAACCCCACCCAGAACCATTCAGGAGTTAAAACCTGCTCTGGTGGAGGAGTGGGTGCGACCGCCACAGGCACTCCCGAACTCTCTTGTTAATAGCATGGTTACTCGTTGTGCACTCTGTTTGTCTGTCAGAGATGATCACACACCATACTAGCCGTATTTTCCCTGCCATCTTTCAATCTCAAGTTTGGATAATCTTGGCCATAACTCATGCAAATGAATGAAATTTTCATTGTTGTTTTGCACACATTATTGTCATAGTATAAGCTATTTCCATACTTAATTTCATTTACTTCTACTCAGTATTTTTCGAGATATTAGTGAAAAAGTGTTTCATCTCTTAATTTTGTCCCCCAGTGTATTTCAACAACCTCTCCAGGCCGTTGGCGATTTTAAAAAAGAAATTAGCACAAGAATCTTTTGTCTAACGGAGGAAAAGTAATGGTCGAGAGTTTGCGAACTTTGAACTTAAAGGACGTTGCCTGTTACTTAGCTTAGTTGTGGGAAAGTGTGAGTAAGAAGTAACATGGAAAATAACAGTTGCAAAAACTTGGAAAGTTTTGTTAAATGAAGGTGAGAGGCAAGAAGAGGAATCTCTAGAAAGTCTTGAACATGAGAAGGCTAATCAGGAAGATATGTTTTCTATGCTAAACATGTGCCTGGATGTGATGAAGCGACAGTTTATGACTTGAATGAACGGTTTTCTGATGTTGAAAAATAGGGAGTGACAGGTAAAGAAATCATTATTGTGGTGCTGAAGGAGAGATGTACAGAATGCAATGAAGGTGAAGTAGCAATAGTAGAGAATGAGAACAGAATGTTTCACATCGAAGATCACAAAGCCCTGAAAATAGCGATGAAACACTTGCAGCAGCTGAAGGAATCTTCATCAGCGGATGTTTTACATCTGCCAAGATTGTGAAACCTAGCTGGGAGAAAACGTCAAATAAATGGCAAACATAAGCCATTTATCAACTTTTCCCATCAGCTGATTGTTCTTTTTTAGTTTTGTGGTACATACAGTATAAACTTGCGGTTTTTCAAGTTACTAGCTCGTAATGTCTGAAATAATGTCACATTTGTAACTTTACGCATTATTCGATCTTTCCGATCATGTGACTAAGCTACTGCCCGTTTAGATCGATACTTTACTGTAAGTAGTTACTGGTAATCATCGGCATTATAAGTACGCATTGATTGCGTATTCGTTTGCCTCCAAATGTCAGAGCTTTCAATTCGTAACAGATTTAGTTTTGTATAATCACAGGTTGAGTTGACTTCAATAAAGTTTTATTTATTTATTTTCTTTCTGTCACATTGATGAATCTATGAAAGACGTATTAAAACAACTGTTCTTAAACTTTATGAGCTTTGGGACTTGGGACATTCATATGATTTGAATTTTGCTGTATTTAGTTTATACTACTTACATATTAAAAGATAAGTAAGTATTTTCTTGTATATGAGCTATTTATATTTCACTTAGAATTATTAAAATCTCAAGTTTAGGTGAAAACGTTTCACGAAGATCAGCTTTCAGCAAGAAAAGTTTTAATTACAACAATTTTTAGAATAAATAAATAAAACATAGTTAAGAATAAAGATAAGGGTTTTAAATAAAATCTACAATAATTTAAGAGGATTTCATCTAATTTTGTACATTTATTTTTCTTTGTTTGCGACTGAGTGTACGATATCTAGTTCAACATCGGAAAGGTCTGTTCAGGATATGATTAAGACCTTTTAGAGACCCTAAGCGATTCAGAGAGTTTGCTCCAATACATACCTAACTGAAAACGATAACTCTAATAAAAATATAAAATAGAAAAATTATATATACGTAAAACATAAAATAGTAAAATGTAAAATTTTCTACTATGTCCCCTTCACTTAATGTCTTACACATACGTCTATTCTGCTTAATGGTTAGTACAAATCTGCATGTACGCATAAATCTGTTTCGGCATTCAGCTATTTCAATTAGCTGTTCATGAATGCAGGCATAGGCAAAGCATATTTGTGGAATTATCTTGTCGGATAAAGAAGCGATCCTTGAAAGCTTGCAAAAGAAAATTCAAATAAAACGGTAAGAAAAATTTATCCTCTGTACCAAAAATCAGGTATGAAATTTACGAAACATTTTGGAGATCTGAGGTATGATTCATACAAAAGATATTGAATTTTATACACAGGTATATGCAAAAAAAAATCTAAGTTATAATAGATGTTTTCAAAAACGATTACATGACTAAATGCTTATACAGTCTGGCCTTCTCAGGTGGCATAAAATTAGATCAGAACTCTAAAACACAAGTGGTGCCTTTTAAGTACCACAGAGACAGTGAAAGGATATACGGGACCCTTTATTTAATCCAAATAAAGTTTAACAGTCGGCACCAACTTGTGCTTACAATCTTATGATCTTATTTGTGCTTGCAATAGCTTTGGCTTGTATCAAAGAAAACGGATGAACTAAAACTAATGAAATTAAATATAGCTTAACGGCTTCACAGAATAACTAGCGCGCAAGCTGGCTCTGACCGAAGTCGGTGTAAACCGTCCTAATTACATGAATAACTCAACGCCGCAGAATATTAATCAATAGAATCAAATTTAGTAACGTCGCCTTCAAGCAGGCAGAACACGAGCTGATTTTAACCTCTGAAACCTTCCTTTAAATATTCTCTAGTTTCTAACTCATTTAAATATTGCGCAAGCTAGAAATTTTCATTCCGGCAGCGAAATAGAAACTAGACTATAGAAAAGGATATTAACATAAAATAGCAGGTTAGAAACTTAAATAATACTTTACAGACACACGGACCATAAACCATAAACGCATTTCAAGGAATGAATCCACCTTCAAACTACTACAACTTTGATGACAAACACAAATTGTCTCTAATTATTTGGTTTACAATTAATTTTGACCGCAATCAGTTGACTCACAATTAATTAACAAGGATATTAACATAAACTAGCAGGTTAGAAACTTAAATGATACTTTACAGACACACGGATCATAAACCATAAACGCATTTCAAGAAATGAATCAAATAACATAAAACCTTCAAACTACTACAGCTTTGATGACAAACACAAATTATTTCTAATTATTTGGTTTACAATTAATATGGACCGCAATTAATTGACTCACAATAAATTTTGACCACAAAAATGTCCTTTTTGATAACTATTTTATCAAAGGGTGCTTATTAGAATATCAGCTCCTATTATAAACAGCTATAAATCATGTTTTAATTCTATAATTCACATAATCAGCCTGACGTAGTTAAGTAAATCGGTAAGGCGTGGCATAGACTGATAAAGCTCTCGGATCAACATCAGAAATTTAATTTGCATTCATCATGTCTCCTGCGGTATTTCTTGCCAAATTTTCTCCAATTGTCGAGCTAGGTCATCAACATTCCCTGGTAGATGCGGTCGCTTTCCCATCATATCCCAGACATGGTCGATGGAAGAGAGATCTGACTGACAAAGGAAGTGTTTGACAAATTTTAAGCAACACGTGCCGTATGTGGTCTGGCATTATCTTGCTGAAAAATAAGGCCAGGGTACTGCAAAAGGAACGGTAGCAAAACAGGTCTCAGAATGTCGTCGAGGTACCGCTGTGTTGTAAATGTGCCTCTAATAACGACCAAAGGGGCCCGGCTATCAAGAAAAATGGCACCCAGACCAAATGGCACTCCAGAGGTGATGGGGCACTCCAGACCACAGCTCCCGGTTGAGGGTCTGTGTGGCGTGCAAAAGTGAAAGCAGCATCGGCACTTTGTCTCAGAATGTCGTCGAGGTACCGCTGTGTTGTAAATGTGCCTCTAATAACGACCAAAGGGGCCCGGCTATCAAGAAAAATGGCACTCCAGACCAAATGGCACTCCAGAGGTTATGGGGCACTCCAGACCACAGCTCCCGGTTGAGGGCCTGTGTGGCGTGCAAAAGTGAAAGCAGCATCGGCACTTTGCTCTGGGTGTCTCCAGACACGTCTAAGTTGATCGTCAAGATACAGTTGGAAGCGGGATTTGTCGCTAAAGACTATACGTCCCCAGTCAACATCATTCCAATCTGATAAAGCCAAGCACCACTGTAATCTGGATCGACAGTGTGCAGGCGTGAATGGCAGATGGCGTAACGGTCGGTACGAGAGTAGATTTCGCTCTATCAGCGAATGGTCTGTGAATGGTCATGGAGGACACTCGTGTGCGGGCCGCACGTCTGATGGTTGATAGCGATGAACCAGGCGCTGTGACAGCTGATTTGACAATAACTATGTCCTCCCGATCTGTTGTGGCCCTAGGTCGATCGCTACGATCATGACGCTGAAATCTGCCACTGTCCACCTATTCTTGCCAGCATCTTCTAGTCACTGCATCGCTACGACTCATATGACGAGCGATTCTCCGATTTGCCTAACCTGCATCTTTCAAGCCAATGATACGACCTCTTTCTGATAGCTGTTCGTAATGAGCTCGAATCTTGCTGCGAGGCATTTTTTTCGGTCCTTGAGAGGTATCCTAAATCTCAGTACAGCAGAAATTTTTAACAGCAGTTCAAGAACAGCTTCTTAGATACATTTGCTGGATGCGCAGTTCCAAAGCGCTGGAGATAGCGCTATTTATTCATTGGGCACCAAATTTAATCATTTGCATATTTGGTCAGAACATTTATGCATACGAAATTTCAAAGCAATCGGATGATTCCTTCTTGGTGTGTCGATTTTTTTTGTTATAGAGTGTATTTAGTCTAATGACAAAATTTAATTTGCATTCATCATGTCTTGAAGAAACGTCTTAGAATTAAAGATTTACCTAATTGCTGTTATTCAAATCATCAAATATTGTTATTCTTATTTGAACTATCGCCACCGCAACTAACTGCCTGATTGTAACTGAATGAATATGGGTGATGTACTGTGGTATTTGTTTCGTTCAATGGGCATTAAACATTGATTACTATTGTCATCAAGTCAATTATGAAATCCAGTTAATTAAAGTTATAATTTTATGAGTTAAAATTAAGAAATTCTTCAGCGACTGTGCTAAAAACATCAAATTATTTAGTGCGGAACAACTAATGACAGATTTACTCGCCATTGGTTTGCAGAATTTTCTGCTGAATGCTTAAAGTTGCAAAAGGAACTCCATGGCCATCGTCTTTCCTCCATTGATTAGAATGAATAAAAGGATTTAATCGAAATGAAATCTACAAAAAATATACGAGAAATCCCTTAGACACTAAATGTACATCTTTCAACAGTTTTATGACACTTGGCAATAACAGGAAAAGTAGGAAGCTCGAGAAGTGAATATCTCACGAATATAGTGAAATCTCGTTTCAAATTATCCGGCGTTCTAATTATCGAAAGTATTTTTAAAAGTCCACTTTAAAAAAGAAATAAAACTACACTGATAGCCATTCAAAATACAAAACAATAGAGGAGCATCCAACAGACATGAAATTTGTATCATGCATATACCTCGATGGGATATGCAAAAGATTAGCACTGTACCGCATATGCAAATACATGTGTTTCAGTAAAGCCACCTAGGAACACTATAAAGAGGAAGAAGAGTATGAGGTTTTATGAAAACTGGAATTATATACTTTCCTAGTGATCCTCTGTGTGGAAAACTTCAGTATGCCTTTGCCTTATTATAAAAAAGGCATTTATAGTAGGAAGTGCTTTTAAGTTTGACAGAGGAAAAAAGTGACTTAACGTTAGTTTGGATTTTCATTCCGAGAAAATAGAGCTCATGTTGGACAAAATTAAGCCAGAGGTGATGGGGAAAAGGAATCGATGGTTGTAGAAGGAAAAGTTCGACCCACGGGAAAGATTGCATAAGCATCGTTGCCTCATCGAATGAGAAGGCAGGCACGTTGTCCGAAAGGTGGTGATGGATCTCACAGCAACATGAATTGCATTTAGCGCAAGAGTTACGATCTCTGGCAAAGCAGCCTGTGTCAGCACGTACCATTCGACACAATCTGCAAGGGAAATGCGTCTTTACAGGACGTCCGTTGCTTCAATAACCTTTGACTCTACACTACAGGATATACGGACAAACACGGACAAACGAATAGAACCATATTGTCTTTTAAGATGAATCTCGGTTCTCCTATAACACCACATTAATCATATCTGAGCCTGGTGGCAGCTCGGTGATAATCATCATGATCCTTATATTATGCATGACCATCACATGTGTCATCCTGAGTTATGGTCTAGCGAACCACTGGATTTTACTGCCACACCTGTCTAATATCTATTATCAGTCAACAGCCACCGCTACGTCTCTGAAGCTTTAGAATTTGTTTTGCTTCTTTGCATTTAATAATTGCCTGTTACGGAGTTTCAACAGGACAATTGAGGGCTGTGCAACCGGAAGTGGCAAGCAGGTTTAACAATACTTTCCGCTATATGGCCGATCGAACATATGATTGCAAACTAGCGCTTCAGTATACACCATCCGCGGTTACGCCAGATGAAATCTGACAACGTATGAAAAGAGCATGGACATATTCAAGCATATATTGTTTAAATGTTGACGCTTGTCGCAGCAATTATTTCCAGTCAGGGTGCCTGTCGAAATTCTGATTTCTTCGTATCCGATACATCGAACAGGGTTGTAATTTTAAGCAATTCAACCTGATATCTTATATTATTTGCCCAGTTAATATGGCTTTGATATTTCTTGTTCTTCACAGTGTGGCATTTTGGATGTGCAGCATTGTTAAAAAGGTCAATTGAGAAGTTGAAAAATGGAAAGCTAGTTAAAAATAATATTAATTTTTCCTTATACCGTCTTTGCGACCACATAACAAGATAGTGGTTAGTAGCTTTGATAATTACGTAGAAGGTTGCGTGTTCGAATCCCGGAGAAGGCATGGATGTTGTAAATGTATAGTGTTTCCGGGGCATGGGAGCATTCTATATATATGGCGAGTCAAAATCTCTCTTGTATGGTTTGGTGGTAGCGGTAGAGGGGTGGGAGTCCTTGGCGCTATCCTCCGGTAGCTTTTTCTCAGAACTGGAGCGGAACAGAGCAGAAGACGGGCTGCATATAACCATTCTGTACCGCGCCACGCGCATAGGGGAAAATCCATACTTATGATTGGACATGCTTTGCGATGACATCATTTCTCTTGGCATAATGACGTTTAGACGGGATTCTTATGGCTTTGTTTTCGATGAATGACGGAAGAGATGACAACGAAGCATGAAAATTATAGTTTGTTTTCTTTGAAACGAAAAACATTAGCTGCAGCGTTCTGCATATAGCTTCCTGTTCCATAGAATTATAAATTATAAAATCTTTCAAAGTTGCTGTTAATATCAGAAGTAATCTTAAGCGCTTAGATTACATAAATAGCTGGGTTCATGAATTTAGTACAAAAGTCAAAACACGACGGTCTCTATCCAACTATAAAGGCATTCTGTGCTACTAAGTATATTATCGTTATTGCACTTTTTTTTAATTTTGTTCCTTTCACATTGCAGAAAATATTTCCTTTGCAAATGTTATTTCCATGTTTAATGTCCATGTTATTTCTAACATTCTGTTGCCATAAATCAAAGAAAAAAGTGCATTCAGTATTGTCGCTGAATTTAATGCACGTGTATAAGAAAAGAAACTTCCTTCTCCGACAAACACTATTTTTTATGTAGAAGTACAAAAGATGTTATACACTAAAAAATGCCCAATATTCATAAAGCAATATTATTCAATTTGAAATACGTATCTCTATTTCTCTGTTGCAAATCTATATTAGACTAACTTCAAAAATTAATTTCATTTTTCAAACTGATTATAAATATTATGAATTTACTGTGTATTATGTTAGCTCCCAACGTCGTTTTTGCTGTTTCCGAAAGCCGACGGTCTCGTACTTTTGGAGATTGCATCTGCAGAGAATGGATGTATAATGAACATGAAATAAGGAATTAATAATCACAACACTTTTAATATGAACGGTTTTAATTTAAGAATACATTTATTAAAATCTCTGCACTTAATATTAATACACATTTACGGAGTTAGCACAAGAAGAAGTAATTCTTTTTCTCTGTAGGGGGAAAAACTACGTTTTCAAAACGTAAATAAAGGGTATGGAGGTGTACCCTCAAGCCCAAGGAAAGTCAAGGCGTTCCTAAACGTAGAGAAAATGATGTCATCGAAAGCCATATCCAATCACGAGGAAGGATTTTTCTCTACGTGCGTGGCGCGGTACAGAATGCTTATATGCAAAACGAGCTGCCACCTTTATGGTGCTCAAGGCTCAGGCGCAAAAATTGCACTCATTGCCACGATAATATTCATGGGATTGTTCTGAATATATTACACAAATGAGATATGACAGCAACCACCGCATTTGGGAAAGTCATATGAGTATACATGTCGGTATGAAAAAAAAAGATCGATAATTGTATTTTTATAAATTTTATCTGATTCATCGATTTAAAACAGATATTCTAATTCTTTGCCTGAAAATTGTTGCATACGAATGAATATAAAGAAACATATTTCACTGCACAACTGTTTTTCTGTGGGCACTAAACATAATTCATAATCACTGATCGATTCTGTAACTTCAGAATCTTTTACCTTATCGCGTGTTTCAAGAATAGTTTTAAGAAATGTTTTTATCACTTTACTGACGATAAATTCGAGGTCCTTTGTCAACATAATGTGAGAAAGCTGGATTATCATGTTTAAATTTTTCACGAAAGTTAGAAAATTGGACTTCCTCCCTAGGTTTTTCACTTTCCATTTTCACTTAATTCACACACAAAAAAAATATAGCACAGTAAATAAGACAGCTAAATCAGCTGGTTGTCTTATTGATTTCACAGCATTCCTTATGCAGTATACAAATCGCAGATATGGGAAAGTAGAATTTTATCTTAATTTTCTTTATAACCCTCGAAAATAAAATCTGTTCTGAGACTGTCTTGCTATACCACTTCACATTTTGAATTAACACACTACACATTTACTTCGCCGGGATTTGAACCCGCTCCTTTCAGTACAGCAGTCATCTTCGCTAATCAATTCTCGGTTGGGTGGCGGCAGAAGCTTTTCAGTTCTAATTAAAAGTAAAGGAAATAGGCTAAATTTTAATTTAGGCAAAATTCAACTTGATGTTCATTTGAAAGAAAGGCTTATTTTGGCATTTATCACCAATCTGAGATTGTATTTTGCTGTATTTTCATTTTATGGATTACTTAAAACATGTTTTGCTTAACATAAAAATAAAATTAATGTCATTTATATCATGCTAATTTATTTCTTTTAAGGGTTGGATAAATGATTCTTACGGATATAATAGTTTCAACCATTTTTTTGAAGCTACCCTTACTAAATATAAACTAAAATACAGATTAAATCATTCGTTACATAGAATGGTATAAAAAGTCCCCCCTTTCCTTGATACGGGATTGTGTGTGGTATATAAAGGTTTGAAACTTAAATCAATTTTTCCATGTAAGGAATATCTAAAAATTCTAGTAAAATTTTACTACCCGTTCAAAATTTAAATGAGAGCGTATTCCAAATATAGAAAGAAATAAAGAGAACGAATGATGGCAAACTAAATATTAAAAATACTTTCCTACTTCAAAATCGTGAAACTGAACATTTTATGAGTACAAAAAAAAATTGGCAGTTATTCATTTTTATTAGAAATATTCCATAAATGATACGCCTGTGACTTCCATTATGTTTCAAATTATTCTCGTAATAAGAGATTTCATCATCCTTAATAAATCCTATACCAAGGGTTCTCAACCGAGGGAAATCTGATAGTTTCAAGGAGAATGCAGTCAGCCTTTTATTTGCCTTAAAGGGAAATTTACATAAATACGTTTAGGGTTTTCAACCAGGGGGGAGGAATTTTATAGTTTCATGATTGAGAACCACTGTCTGATACATAGACAATTTGATATACTTAAATTGACTATTTTAAAGCATCATTACTTACTTTAATTTTAACATTTGATGAAAATGAAATTTACAGAAAGATTCTGATTTATTAGCAGACCACGTGAAAAATAATTTTAATCGATTTTCGCAATATGACCTCTCTGAAAAATAGTCCTCAAGACAGGAAGTAGAAATTTTAATTGTCTCTTCCATTCTTATGTGTAATATGGATACGAGACAGTTTCCTTTATAAAATTCTCTGTGAAATCATCCCTCCCTTTAGGCAGGTAGCCCTCGCATGCTTTGGCATTATCAGATAAATTAAAAAAACTTTCCATTCTTAACACAGAATAAAGAGTTTGAAGCCGTTCTGTTATCTAAATAAATTCGAATTTTTGTAAAAGTCAAAAACATTTCTTAATCTTATTTATTCAAATAATTTAAAAATTATTTTTAAGATTAATTTCTACTTCTTCAATCTGCAATAACTTGAGTGTTATTTTATACAGTTTTTTTTACTTCTTTCACAAGTCACTCCATACTTTACTAGTGAAAACGAGCCAATTTTTTTACGAAGTCCTCAATGAGGCGTTCCTCCCCTTAAGGAAACAGCGCTTGTGTGTTTTGCCATGTCCAAAATAATCTAACTTAGTGTAACCATATTTTACTCAGTGATGTATTTGTTTTTAAATTAGAAAATATCACCTAAATTCTTCCCCCCCTGTTTTGGTATATGTATAAAGAAAATTATCTTAAACTTGTACCTGTACTCAGAATGATAAAGCAAAATAAAAATAAAATGCCTTCTTTTAACATAAACTTTTATTTTTTTACAAATGAACACAAATGTATGAAGTTATGTATATATCCGCAATGCAGTATGGGTATATACATCTACTGAGAAGATTTAATGGATACTTGCTTTGACTTAATCAATTTAATTTACAACTTATTGCACTTCAACAAATGCGCTTTTATTTACAATAGTAGTATAAGATCCTAGAAGTTAACACTTCACATTTCAAATATTTACATATATAATCTCTAACAAAAATTGCCACAAAAGTATATATCACTAGCAACGTTTTAGGGAAAAAATGCAATATTTTTCTTTTTTGCTTTCTAAATTTAATTTTCCTTCATACATCATAGGTAGCTATTTGTTGATCGATTTTTTTTCCTTCATACATGATAGGAAGCTATTTGTTGATCGATTTTTTCCTTCTATCTCAAGTTCAAAACAAATATTGGTGTATTTTCATTAATGTTGTTCCGTAATATAAATAACAAATGACATATTACGTATATATTTTATGTACAGAGCTCTTGTTACAGGTGCCTTCGTATGAACTATTGTTTTAACTTGTTATAAAATGATAAACATTAAGAATAACATATTTCTTAGTGAATGAACCTCATAGCATCTGTTGTTATGAGGCTGTGCAGAGATTTAAGGAAATTAGTTATAAAACAACATTCAGTAATAAAACCAAACAGTGTTATTTTGTGTGATATATTGACGGAAAAAATAGTATTAATACAGTGGAATTTAAACTACTGCATTTGCCTTAAAGTTAGAACCGTATTTAAATATTTTTAAATATTATTGTAATGCAATTATAAAATCTGTGACTGCGATTAAAACTACCTGAATGGTTTTATTTCGAGAAAGGTATTACAGGTTATTGAGGAGTTAAGCGTTATTCGGCGGGTTATTTTAACTCATACTAACTTTTATAGGCTTTTAGTGGCTAGATTTATAATCTGAATAATAAAGACATTAATCAGGAAACAAATTTACACGTATAACCTTTGAATGATGGATGAAAGTTTGGATGAAAGTTTTGCATTTTCCTAATGTAACATAAAATTCTTTATTTAATTTCTAAAGGATTCTAGGGAACAAACAGAAAAATATACATAAAGATGGATTCTTCATAAATTTCACTTTCATAGATTGCAGATTTAAGAATGATTGAAACAAACATTTTGTATCATAATATCCAGCGATTTTTTATTACTCAGATTGATCAGTTTCTTTACTATTAAATACGCCTGTAATCGTATTCTTTAATCCTTAATGTTAAAAGTTTGAGATCTCATGAATTGAAATTTATAAAGCTTCATGAATATATTTCGGGGTACATTAATTTAAATAATTAAACGTTTATCATAAGTGAGGTCGCTAACCTAGTTACAAAGCATGTCTTAATAATATGAAAACAAAATACGCTCGTGAAATTAATTTGAAACAAATAATTTTGAATTACTTTAGTCTATCTTCTAAAAGATTATCTGTCAAAAGTTAGTCTTTCACTCGTGGTTAATACTCATTCATCCCTCTCTCCCTAATTTTTTTATGCTTACAAAGTATTTTATGTATCATTAATTAATATATAAATAAATGAAATAAGATTGCACTGTAGTTTTAGGTTTATAAAAGAATAATAAAATAGCGATTAAATTAATGCACAAATATATGAAATAAGATTGCACTAAAATATTAGATGTATTAAAGAATAATGATAGTAAAAACATTTAATTTTTTTAACTACAGTGGAAATTCTTTTTTTATAAATTACAATAGGTTTTCAGTAATGGCATCATAAGTTTAGGAAATAATTATTTGCTACAAGATAATTATTTTAGGAAATATGACAGAAAATAAGTTTACTTGAAATAATGATATAACTTTCTTATATCAATTTCTGTGGTGTGCTTAATATGAGCTAAAATTTGGATGTAGCATCATTAGCATTGAGAAAAGTGGATATGATTATGAAATAAATACTATTTATAATAATAATTTTTACATTATTGTTAAACAATAAGTTCAACAGAGAAGTTCTGCGCATTTTATTGTTTCTAACGTAATATATGCTTGTGGGATTTAATATCAAATTGCTACAGTCTTCTCTTAATCAGAGTTATGTATTTTTTCCTCATAACAAAGATTTCAGTAAAAAAATAAATTTTGAATAACAATACCTTGTTTTATTATACTGTACCTCTTCTTTACAATCTTATAAATATTTAATAATTATTAAAATATTTGCACACTCACCTTTTAGTAAAGAAAAGCAAGTAACCACTCACATATTAAAGATAAATTCAGTAATAAGCAGCTTTAGATTTAAAAATAAAAATATCTTTTAATCCCGGCTAAAAAATAATTGTATCAGGAATGATATTTTACACCATATATTAAATACAGTCTCACTAAAATTTCCTTTACTCGACCCTGCCATAACCTAAATTTTTGTTGTCTTGGAAATATGAGGTACATATAAAAGCTTTTCACTTTAAGCCTTGGATGTCAACACTTGCATTTCATCTTTTAGACTAAGTTGAGATTTTAGTAGCTTTTCTGACTACTTCTCTCAAGTTAAAGATCAATTTCCTGTTACAACACTAATTTTAAAATACACTTTATCTTCTCTGAATTTTAAATATCATTATCTGTTCTAAATCTAAGAGTTATAAACACAAGTAAAGTGATAATTTAAACTGACGCATTGCTTTTAAGTTACCGCTCTTGATTTTTTGTAAATCCCAAAGAATTAAAAGCATTTTCCCATGTTCTTTGAGGGATAGATAGCAGTACATCTGTTTAGCAATTAGTAGGTCTCAGTTTTGATTTCTCGCAAGGAAAATGCTGACTTTCAAGATTGCTACTTCGGGTGGAGTGGGGAATTTATTCTGCTTTTCTCTTAACATTTAACGAAACGTTGCCGTCGCAAGCTGTTACTGCAAAATACCTGATAGTTAATCTTCACGATCTTTATTCCACTTTCAGAAGAGAGGGGAAAAGGTGTTACTTGGATGTTAAATTTTTATCCTTCAACACATGTGAATGTCTTCTCTTCTTATCTTTTATGAATTTAAATTGTAAGGTAAAAATTTAGGTTTACATTTTGACAGGGCATCGCTGTCTATTTATTACATTTATTCGCCATTACCAGATCCCTCAGTTTCATTTTCCCGTATATTTCAGCTTTAAATTTATCAAAGAATTTTAGTTGATTCAAATTTATTTATGAGTAGTATGTTTAGGGTCGCTTTACGAGCCTTTGCACAGCATAGACAATGGAAATCTTCTTCACATTTAGAATAACCTTGAAAATGCTTGGTGGCGTTGAAAAGAAAAGCTTATGTAAGAAATTCTAAAGCACTTATAATATTATTCTTCAGTATCATAGCTCTTACACAAATGTCTGTTGTCTATATAAAAATAACTGATCACTCAGGACTAGACCTTTACTATTAGGAGCAGAGAAAGCACATATTTATAAAAACTGTAAATTTATTCCTATTTTAGAAGCAGCTTTAAAATAAACTATGCCCGATTCTTCTTGGCTCTTGTCACAATACTTGCTAAGACCAGAATATTGCTCAAATTTACTTTCAATCAGCATAGTTTTAAAGCAAGAGGTTTGCCTTAACAGTAAGCCTATAGGAGCTTGGGCCATGCTGCAACCGATTTGACCGAGTTTAGCATGAGTTAGTATTGCTGCGTGCTGGTGAGCTGTGTTACAAATTTATGTACAGTATATTCGACCCAGAATTTTTTGTTTTGAAGGTACTGTTGGGTAAATTGAGATATATTAACTAGGACAAGTCACCTCGGAATACAGTTTTATGAACAAAAGCAGATTTTTAGTTTGTATTATCATTTTACGACTGTAAAACCAGTGGGAGTGGTCTAATAAATATTTTTTTTCATTTTGAATTTGAATTTATGATTTGTCGTAAGTTGAACAGTTTCAAGAGGCGATAACTCATCAAATCCAGGTTCAGAGCTCTGAGGTTAAGTCCTAAAGTTTAAAGGACAGTTTTTAGTAAATTTCATACCACAGGAATTACAGCGTAACGAATATGTCCTATAATATACCTAAAAGGATTCTATTTAACGATAATCAAAAGAAATATTTTTTCCATAACTTTGATCAGTTGTTCCTTGAACATTTTCACGTGAAAAGCTATTAATTAGATGGGCATTTAAACTGATGAATAAATAACTCAAAACTTCAGAGGGGGGAATAAGAAAAAGTAGTGATAAAAAAACTAAAAGTCCTAAACAATGCATTGTTCCTCATATTTTACGGGATAGACATTAAAAGCCTTATTGTTTCTGCATCCCACATTAAATTTTTTCCTAATCGTTCAGAGCTCGGTGAAGAAGAAACTGATTGTAACTTCAAGGAGTATCAAAATTCAGCGTAACTTATGCTTCTGAACGACGCTTTAGTCTAAACATATTTTGGATATGTATATTCTTAAGAAACAGTTTTATGGGAATTTTCTCACATTCATTATCAAGGCACGCGATATTCTAAATATCTGATAATGAATGAGTCTCGACCACTCCTTTCGCCGAACGGAACCTTTGTTGTCTTCATTATGGCCGTCGGTGCGCATCAGCTTAATTCAAACTCGCAAGTTTTCTAATTTTTCCCTCATTTCTAAACGGCTGCTAATGATTTTGTGTTGTTAGATGTCGATGTCCTTATAGCCAAATCGCATGTCTTAATCCGTATCGAGAAGGGGAAGGGTTAGAGTCCAGAAAAGTGATTGAAGACTTCTCTGAGGACATAGCGAATGGGTCCTCCCCGTTCAAGTCGCAAGAGGGCGGGTTAATTTTCATCTAGCGTTTTCCTTCAAATGGCACTTCTTATTCGGACCTGACTCATCAACTTGGCCTCAGCATTTAACCCTCTTTCTACTTATTCCCAACCATTGGTAGGAATTCCAGAGCAATAAGGGACTGTCTTTCAGTAGCAGAATATAATTTTTCAGTCATGTTTCGCTCATAAGCTAGAACTCTAACAGCATTTCTATCGAGACATTTTTGTAGAAATAAGAACTATGTAAATTATTCTAATATTTTTATTGGAGATAAACTTAACAGATTTTTCCTCTGTTAAAGCAAATGCCACCCATATCTGCATGCGTAATATGAAAAAAGCATTAAAATAAAAAATTATTTTTCTTCGGATCTGTGCTTATTTATAATAATCAATAAAGCGTGAAGTTGAAATTAAGGATTTTATGCAAAGGAATGTTTCTGAATTACAGATGTTTATGGAATGTAAGTTAAAAACTGGCACAATTAGACGATACATCACATTTTTTTAAAATTTGTAATTAAGTATACCACAAGGTAAGTACACATAGTTTCTTGCTTAAGTTTACGATCACCAAAGTTAGGAAAAGATATAAATATTTCAATTTAAACAAAAGGAATTGTCGTCCTTTTGTCAACTGTAAGTTATACATAGTCAAGAAATCTGTACAAAAATGCATTCCTTGTCGTCCTTAATGTCATTCGAATAAGAGTTATGATGTAGTTTGTATGATTGGTAACTAGACAATGAGTCTGAAGTGTAAAACGAAAGATAAACTATACTGCATTGTGAAATAGTAAAGCATAATTATTAGTTAAAAATATTTGCATTACTTTGATGTTTCCAGAATATAAAAATCACAACTTTTCGTTTAAATTTCAAAATGCATTTTCTATGAATATAAGGTTATTAATTTTTAAATACGCAAAGGAAATATTTATAGCAAAGTTTTAAAATTTAACTCTAATGGGAAAGAATAAACACAAATTAGTTAAAATTGCTAATAACTGTTTTCAAAATAAAGAAAAAAATTTAAAAAATAAATGCAGATGCCTGCAAAATATTTTTAATACCTGTAAATTAGTACTATTCCTCTCTTTTTATTAATATGTTTTCTTCATTTCACTGTAATGTAGATAAAATGTGGAACGTTAAATGTTCTCCAAATAAAATCAAAACTCAGAAATATAAACAGATCCTATGTACATTTATTCTTCAGATTCCAAAATGAAAATTTATCATAACATAGCGAAGTTGAAAAATGAGACGACCCCTTAAACTGTAGCGTGTTAGAAAATTGTTGCCTGGTCTGAGTTGAGATTTTGAGACATTACGGAGCGGGACCTGAAAACTTGTGTCTAGGATCTTGATTGAAACAGTTGGTCTCTTTAATGTGATTTCCAGTTTCAGAAATGAAACACCTTTCGCTCCTGAAAACCGCCCCTGTTCTTGCTGATTAAAACGAAGCGTTCGGATAATGGTCGGAAACTTTTCACAAAAGTGCATTGATGATGTCTCTCTGTATGAAGTTCAAAACTGATGATGAATTCGCAGCATTTCGATAGGAACATCTAAATAATCTTAAGAGAGTTTATTGTACTGTTGAAAAATTCATAATGTGATGCAGTTAGATGAACTTTTTATACATTTTATCAGATAGACAATAATTTAAGTTAGATTTGTTATTTTGATCACCTTCAATACATTTGTTTCCAGAAGAAGAGTATTACTTATTTTGAATGATAAAGACTACTTAGTAAAATTGAACAAGATTAATTAATTTCTGAAATTTTTTTAAATAATGATAATAACAAATTGCGGATTTTGTAGTTTACTCAGAAAAATGTTCCACTTCAAAAATTTTGTTTAATACGACCTTTTTAAAGATGCTTAAGTACACGGAAAAACGTGTTAACATTTGACAAAACTCAGGTTGGTTAGTTGAACATCAAATTTAAGATAAATAAAAGCAAAAATAATATTCCTAATTTAATGCATAACAATAAGCTGTTAAATAGTATACAACTTGCTTAAACATTTTAGGAAATGCAGAGCAACTAGCCCAATTAATAAACTATAAATGACCGGTTGTATATTCCACTCTGATTCAAATAATTCCATAATCGCATTTCTAAATCACAGAAACACCGGAGTCTCAGCTGATTTTAGTCATCTGTCTTTATATTCCTTATCTCTGAAGAAAGGTACAAAAAGCTGCATTACTGTAAAGGTTTCAATCTGAAGAATATATTTTCTAAGTAGTTGATGAAATGACTTAAAAGTAAACGAATTTAGTTCATTTGGGAAAATCATATTCTAACCGAGTACATTTGTTTATAATGATATCTTTAAAAATTAACTAACTGTTAGTGCTGCTGAGCAGTAAATAAAATTTAAAAGCAGCAGCATTACAGCAAAATTTGTAATTTATTCGAAAGTATCCAAAATTTCACCGGGTATTATATATTATTTAGTAGCTGAAATATCAGTATAAACTAAATTTCAGGCAGGGAAGTTTAGAACATGTTCAAAAACTCCACAAATATAAACTCAAAAATATGTATAAATTTTCAACAATTAAGTTTATAAGGTATTTCTCCCGCCTTCTTCGCCTGCCTTTGTGGTGTAGTGGTCAACACCCTCGACGCGTAACTGAGTGGTCTGTGGTTCGATTCCCGGCGAAGGTGTTGCTTATTTTTCACATCTCCTGCTTTCAAAAAAACTTAATGACTCTACAAGTTTAGAAAAATTAATTTCCGCAACTTTTCTCACGAACAATAATTCTGCAAACTTCATTAAGGACTAAATTAATTTTTATAATAATTAAAGGAAAAAGGTGTATACAAATTATTTCATTTATAAAACTGTGTATTTCAGATATTTGCTTGCTTTTACCTATAGAATATTCTTAATAAGGCAACAACAGTTGTTTTTTTTTTTTTTTTTTTTTGTACATTGCGGAAGTTATGGACATTTCTTTTCCGTTGGTTAAAGACTTCGAATACTGGAAAAGAATGTGAATGAATGCTAGAGAAAAAGAAAACTTTGAAATTGGTCTGTTAATATAAAAAATCATAAATCTTGGGGGGGGGGAAGAAGTTAAACTTAATTTTAGTTAACTGTTGCTCGTTTGCATTTCTTCCACTCATTGGTTTTTTATTGATTTTGTGAACGTATTGTAGGGGTTATTTTAATTTTGAAACCCTTGTTTTCAGTATCGCGTTTTATGTAAATGAGGCAGAACCAGTATTTAATGATAAATTCAGTCACTTCCGTAGAAGAGCTCAGTTCTGAGTAGAGCGTGTTCTGCGTTCTAGCCACGTCGTTGCGTTAAGCCTATCTTATTACGTTCGATCGTAGGCTTACGTTCCTTTTAGTATTCGCCAGTGAGGTTTAATTACGAGCCAACTCGGTTAGTTATTTCTGTACAGCTTCGGCTAAGTTTTAGTTAGTTAAAATTAGTTTATTCCTTATTTTCTATCTTAAGTTCTATCTTAAGTTAAAGCGCAAGTGGAAACTTTCCTGCAAGCCCGAGAAAGGCCTTCTGTCAAATATTCATTTGAGTGAATAAAAGGGTATTTTAACCCTTCTTCGGACTTGTCTTTGTAGTTGTAAGAAGACCAGCAAATAGTGGCTAGACTCTTCCCCAAGATTTTAGTAGCCAAGTTCACGTAAATTAACTAGAACTTGACAGTAAGTTTAATAACAAAAGCATAATTAGATTTGCAAAACAAATCATTTTCATCTCAAAATACCTGGAATAGCTAAAAGCGAAAGTGAAATATCTCGTTACTATTTCATTACAGCTGAATACATGTTACAGGTGTTAATCGTTTCGTATAAACGAAAAATATGAAAATGTTATTTACAAGGATGCATTCAATATTCCATTCAGCGATTCTATCCAAACTCTACAAAATTCTAGGGGAATACATTTTTAAATGCTTAATACGCATCTCTTAGAAACCGAATTAAAAGCTCTAAATATTTATTTGAAATCTTCATACAACCAAAGCCTGTGATGGCTTAATATTGTAGACGAAAACTTACCTTCAGTTTTCAGCTTAAGTAGCTCTTTTAATTTAATTATTTAATTTTTATTTTTCAAGAAACATATTTACAAAAGGTATTATTAAAGAAGCAACACCGGAAATGATATAACAGCAAAATTTCAAGAAGTGTTATATTTTCTTCCAGTTTACTGTGCTATCTTATCATAAATTTTCTGTTATTAATTGAAGTACTACTACAATTAATATACAATTTGTTTATGATTCGTACTAATTACAGTAAAAGTAAACAAGGCATAAAACATTTCGGTATTGAGAGGCTGGATAAATAGTCATCTATCACAAAGAAAAGTTTTTTTTTCATGAAATTTTTTCTCTAAAATTGAAAGGAGTAATTCCTTATTAAATATTTTTCTATATTCAGCGAATGTGATACGAATCTCTTTTACTTCAACAATGACGGAGAAAAAAATTAATTTTTATAGCATCTATTAAAGCGAAGATTTCAGGCTATGAGCAGCAAAGAAAATCACTGTTCTGTAAATAAGTCATTGATAAAAATTTGATTTCCCAATAGAAATCCGTGTCACTTCTCCAGCCTAAAAGAAAAAAATCTGAACAGTTAATTTTATTAATCGCTTTCATACCTTCTTCAAAAAACCTATATATCCTACTTTTATAGATAACTTTTGGTAGCAACAATGATAATAACAACAACAGAAGAAAAGGATTACTTGCCATGCCATTAGAGCCTCTTAAGTTTCATATGCAGCACCTGCAAATTATTATTGAATCAGGGCAGTGTTATGCAGTTTGACAAAGCTAAGGAGATACATTTCACTGTAAAATCAGTTTTCTTACCTATTCATGAGAAATGTGCACAAAGCGCTTGCAGATGTGTTCCTTAAGAAAGTCCCGTGCAATTGCGGAGAGTCTGACTGTAATAACTAAGCTCAAGATCATTTGATGTATTTCTATACAATGTTTTCGCATTTTTTCCATATTTATATGCTATAATTTCGTATTAATATTTTATTAATATTTTCTATTTCCCACTTAATAATATACCTTTATTTTAAGCCCGTGAATAATTAGAGGAAAAAGATAATAAAGTTACGATTTCTATTGCCTTTATTTTGACTTTTAAAAGGAAAAAAAAAAGTTCCCCTCGATTTCCTTTTAAAAGTCAAAAAGGGGAGAAAAGATGGGATAGATATTGTATATAAACAGGCTTTGATCTTAACTTTCAGTTTGGTAATTTAATTGCGAGTATGTTAATCTCATTAAAAATTTGATAATAAGAATTCAATAAATTTAAATTCTTAATAATGCAGTTGAGGGACAGGAATGTTAAAAAAGAAGGAAAGAATCATAAGTTTGTGTTATTTCGTATTATTTCTTCTGAATAAGAAAAGAATATAACTTTGTTATAAACATGTTATTCATTTCTATTTTCTGTTAATGCTTTTAATGCATTTGGTTCTCGGATAGCTAAACTGACACATACCAGACTTCCCGAACAGAACATAAAAATGACCAATTTAAAAATGCTATAGAAGGAAAAATACAAATTAATTTCTCATAGTAGCACAATATGTAAGTGAAATGCAACTAAAATGCATAATATTAGTATTCTGTGATGCAGTACTCTGTATGAAACAAAGAGTTTTAAAGCATCAGCGAAAAACGGAAAATATTTGTTTAATGTGCATTCATATCACCAGCACAAATAATTAAACATTCACGTTTTTAGATCGTGTGCATTTAAAAAAAATATATCATTCCAACTCAGACATCTAGCTATGTTTGAAAAAAATAGCACATTTGGGGAAGTCGAAATTGATCGCCACAAGTATTATTATTGTTATAGATCTACATTCAGATAGTTATATTAATATCTGCTGCTGTTAAGGTTAACTCATCTCTAGTTCTCTAAAAAGACTAAAATTTTGTAATTTTCGGTAAGAAAAGAAATTCAGTTCATTAATTCATTAGTAATAATTTGTAAACTGACTGGAATTCAAAACTGGATATAATCGTTCAAAATAACTTAAAATGATTGAATAAATAATACCAAAGATTCATTTGAAACGAACTTTATATAACCATCATAAAGTCTATAATTATAAACATTTAATTCTAGTTGGTTTGCTTGCAAATTTTAGAAGAGTTTATTTGATTTCTTTAACCTATCTAACTGCAAATTCTTTGAATGTGTATGAAATTACAGTTAGGTATACCAAGTCTGATTCTAAAAAGGGTCTAAATTTTCTTATTTTTTGGATGAACACTATTTGGGAAAAAAAATTTAATTTTAATTTTGGTCTTGGAATAATGTGACTCAAAAGCCCTTATGAAAAGAAATATCTAAACCAAGAGCTATTTCAGATTTAAACAATTATTTTTAAAACCACATAAATTTACTTAAAAAGGAAGTTAAAGGCATATTTTGAAAGAAATGGGATAGATTATTGCATTTTACCAATGGACTTAAGTAAAAGATGAAAAAACCTACATGTATTTTAACTGCTTATATCATTTTTTTGTTATTGCTAATAGCGTTATTTAGCTTCATATTAAAACTAGCAAATAAAAGACTGTTATGTTTGTTAATAGATTCAAAATTTTATTCTAGTGATGGAAATATGAGAAAAAAAGTGTCACACTGGCAAGCATTAATAGTAAATGTAAGCAAAGGAAGAGTTTATCTATTCTGAAATTTTAAGAGCACTTTTGTAAAAAGTCCTATGATTTGTCAGAAATTCATGCTTATTTTGCGATGCAAGAATAAACGAAAGAAATGCTACGAACAAACTCAGTATTATAAGATCAGTAATTTTTTTTTCTAAGCGTATTTTCCGCATCGTTATAAGATTTAGAAGATTTAAATTAGAAGTAACGAAGCACATTCTCCATCATATAAGTTTCTAAATGTACTGAATATGGTTTTGTAGTATGGTTAGATATTTTACAAAACAGGAAATTATCAGAAACCATTGTTTAACTTAGGCAGATGCCTCAAAACTGCAGCTTATCAGAACCAATGTATTGCTAACGTAATTACAACCCTTCTGTTTCTCAAACTTTCTGTTTTTCATTTCTTACGATGCATGCATTAGAAATATAACATAGGATACAAACTAGTTTCAAATTCAATATTATCTTAACCATGCGTTGGAAATTTATTTGAATCAGATGAGCAGTCTGAAGGCATAAGAAACAAATTTATTTTTTAATAGTTTAAATACGTGTACTCAAGAAAGTATGCAACTAAAATTAAATGCAAAAATCTTCAAGCTGTTACGTAAAGGATTGAAGTTAAATTTTAAATATTGTTCAATGTAAATAAAAAACCTACAAAAAATTTTAAATATAGGCCAATATAAGTAAAAAACCTACATAAATCTTAAATCTGACATATGGGTTTAAAACATTAATACGTGCTTCAAACACTTTAAAATTTCCCCCTTTTACTTAATTAGCAGTTCTATGTCAATATTAAGGGCCAACGATATTGCGTAATATTATTGAGTTAATCTTTAAAAAATGAAATTATTATTGCTGTTAGTTTTGGTAAAGGTTGGATAGTGTTCGGAAGAAAACAGTTTGCTCTGGATGGTATTTAAAATCAAGGTATATATTTAAAACAAGAGTTTTTTTTAATGTTAAGAAATTATGAAATTTCTAGATTTAAAGGAATTATATTCTTAATTTATGAGGATGCATTGTAAAGACCTCACCTATTTTACAACATACTGCTAGGATGGCTTTCAGATATCTGCTGCAGTTCATCTGTCCTCTAACGAAAGGATTTCAAATAGTATAAGGAATTGTAACAAATGTCGCAAAATAATTTCTATAAGAAAACTATTGTTATTATACCATGTAACTGTTTCTTTTGGTAATGAAAAGCAATAGGCATAAGTAACTTTACAGATTTATAAACGGTACTAGAAACTGTCTTGTGGAAACTAATACTAACTAATAATTATCTTCATGGTTGCTGCTATTAAACTGCTGTTTTAATGAAGCACATATGTGTGCTTCATTAGATCTATAAATATTCCATAGACGGGCAAGCATCAAGGCATGTTGCATTTCTGATTAGTGCTCTCGAAACAAAGAACTGAATTCAAAGGGAATAAAGCTGCCAGAACATTTTTATATTGCTTCTCTCTCTCAGACAGTTCAAATTAACTGCAAACAAGAGGAAAATAGATGTGAAACCTTTAAATGATTTAAACCTTCATTTTCCTTGCTTTTATGAATTTATGAATCAAAAAGTTTATTCCGTGTTTAGAAGCCAAATTCACGTAATTCAGAAATTTCCTGGCGTGTGTGTGGGGGGGGGGGAAAGAGGAAACGTACTGATTCTTAAATGCAATAAAGCTGTTTAATTTATTATCTCAAATTTTCGCTGAGTACCATTTTGCTAGTCTTCGATGAAAGATTTTTATAGCTGCACGATTCTTGTTTATAGAAACACTAGCAAACATAGCTTACTTGCTGTAACGTTTATTGCGTTATTCTCTTCCACAACAGTCAACTGAATTTCGTTTAAACACTCGTATTTAATGAATACTTACGAATTAGATAACATACCTCTTAGCATCTCAGCTTAACATCTGATGATTTGTGCTAACAAGTAAAAACACTTACCTCCATTATATCTGTTACTATCCCTTAAAATGTGTAACTTCCCATCTTTAGTTCTTATAAATAATATATTTGACTACAGCTTTTCTATGAAAATGATACTCTTTTCATATTTAAGATTTGTTTTTCTTTGCATAAATTGAAATAAAAAGTAAAAATTAGCGTGATAATGGTAAGCAAAAATTTATCATTGATAATAAAATGTTGTTCACATCATTTGAAAGAAAATCTGTCAAAAACTTCCTTGTTGATTTAAAATCTCTCTTAGCATGAAATTTCTTGAATTTTTTATCGAGGTTAGATTATAGTGGCTTACTAGATAATCACTTTTCATCTATCTATTAATTAGATGAAAAAACTTCCTTTCTATTTAATCAAACATGCATTTTTTGTATCTAAAAATATAAAGTGATCATATCGCAACCAAGTTTCTAGTTTTTCAAATACGTAAAAGCTTAGAAAACTAACCCAGATTAATCAATTAAAATAAATGATAAAATTGTTTATGTTAATCTGATTATCCTTAATATTTTAGATTTTTACTGTGCATTAATATCAAAGACGTCTTGCGAATTATTTTTAAATTGGCACTTAAAATCACTTTATTTATAGCACTTCACAACCACTAACCTTGCGTCTCTATATAAAACTTTATTTGGACATTTTATAACTTAAGGTATGCTAAATTTATGTGTACCTGAGTTTTTCATGTAAAATACTTAAATGATTTTGCATTTTTAAACTGCAGAAATTCAGTTTGAAAACTACAGAATTGCTGTGGTTCAAATGTGAAATTTTTCAAGATATTTTATCGCTTTTCTAGTATCATATTTTAAAAAATCAATAAAATGTCTTATGTAAATTGTAAGTTATTTTACTTTACTGAAATAGTGACAGGGTCTTGTGTAAAATTATTCGTGTATTTTCTCGGAAGCAGAAATGCTTTTTATGAAAATAATAGTGAAAAATATCTTAATTCTCCTTTTATTTGAACTGATTACAAGGAATAGTGAAATAATTTGTCTGCATTTCACAAAGAAATTGACTAAAGCCTTGACACATAAGCATTTAATAAATGCAGTTACTACATATTGCCATTAATCTACAGCCATCTGTTCTTGGACAGCCCTTTTGACTTTTTTACATTGCGTAGTAATTTCACAGACACATGAAAATTCTTAAACTGGAAAGAAAAGTTTTAATATATCTATGACATAGAATTAAGCATCTACTAAACGCACACATTACCTTTTCTGTAAGGAACAACTATAAATAGCTCTTATAGCTTTGTTATAGTTAATCTGAAACATTTATACTAAAACGCTATAAAATAAACAAATCATACCAGTCTTTCACCAGGATTCAGAATCACTTGTCTGATGGAAGTGCTTTTGCAGAAATAGGGAAATAAGAAATTGATTTATACTTACACAGGACGTATGAAGACCAGTTACATGCCAGTTGACAATCATGAGGTAATTAATATAAGAACAAAATAAATTACATTAGGTAATACATTGTTTTATAAATTTCATTAACTTTTATCTGTAGTAAAATGCTTTATGATTATTATTATACAGAGGAAGATCTTCAATATAAATTTGTTATTATACAGTATGGGTATTTTTATCTTAAATTGTAACCGAAATGTATATTTAGAGCAACTCTAATCACGAATGTCCAGACATATTATTATTTATATAAAAACTAATTACAAATGTATGATATATTCTACCATAATACGGGAGAAACTGATTCTGAACTATGCTTTCCTGTCGCTGATGGAAAAATTATGCATATTAAATAAAAAAGATTGTCTTTTATTTTTTCTCATATATAGTTTCTTCGTGTACTTATAAATATCATTTTGAATCAATACTGATATTTGATCTTCAGATATTTTAGATAATTTCCTTCCTAAGATTCTATAATAATGAGTCACTGGCTGACATGGACAT
>KK112484.1:698742-711239 GCA_000611955.2 Stegodyphus mimosarum
TATATATATATATATATATTATTAATTCCCACAAAATAACACAGATCAAATTATATCTCTATACAAATACACATACTATCTACACAACCATAGTGTCCGAAACGGCATTTCATTGCACTGTTAAAAACTGTCAAAGTTCTTTTAAAATCTAATTTAAAAGAAAATGAAAGAAAGAAGAGATCAAACCTCAAACATGAGATAATGAAACTTGTTCAGCAGTTTTCATATAATGTCAAGTCGCTTCTAAATGCATCGTGCAAATTCGTAGTATCATTATTATCAATTTTCTGTATTTTCATCCAATTCAGCAGTTATTGGTATAAAGGAAGAAATAAGCAATTTTCCCTAAAATAAATTTAGCCATATTTAGTTAATTAAAACGGACAGATGCATTCTGTCAGTTTTTTAAATTATTTATTTATTTATTTGTTTGTTGTATAAGTAATGATTAATAAGTGTAACACTTAATACTGAATTGATGAGTATAACATAAGAATAAAACAAAACTATTTATTTCTGTGTAACCCTAATATCTAAGAATTTGCTTTCGTATTTTGTAAAAGTGTCTTAAATATAATTTAATTTTTGTGTTATTTTCTGGTAAGTAAACTAACATTAAATTCATTTTTTTTAAATGTTCAAAGTGTTTTTATTAAATTAAAGTAATTTTTATTAGTTATTTTAGTCCAACTGAGTGGATCTCATCCATATACAGTTAGCTACATTTTTTCTTTTTTATTTTGTTAGCAGTCTTTAAATTATTGCACTGTGGTTGTTTCGCCAAGTAAGCAAAAAAAAAAAAAAAAAAAAAAAAAAAAAAAAAGTTGGGCCTGTAGTTGGGGCATTATGTGCATGAAATCTATTATACTATTCAATTAAGAAAAATAATGATGAAACTACATTATCAAAAATTAATTTGATATCAAAACTTGTATTTCTGTTAAATGTTAAAGAAAATGGGAAAGCCCGTATTTTTATTTTAATAATAAACTGAAGCTGTATGCAAAATGAAAATAAGGGAACTTCATTTTTATATCGATACTTTTTTTTCTTCCTACAATGTCTTATGCAAGTAACGCTATCTCTTTGTCTGAAGTTTGATTTTTTTTATAAACTTTAGATTTTAACGCAGATACTTTTTTTTAGTCTTGGTGCTGTGAAAAATTCTTCTTTTTCCTTTTTTTTCTTCAGGATCACTGCGCATGTGTAATAATCAGTGAAGTCAGCTTAACTGGTAATATTCCGGTGAGGAAAATTCACTAGCTAAAGTAAGAAAATTGAAGTCGGTAGTTCCACAAGAATTGCTATTTGCCGCTCCATTATTATTGTTGTTATTATTTGATGAATAACTATCTGAGGAATCGTAGTAATTAAATGATATATCACCATCTGCTGGACACTGGCCCCGATAATTTTCCGCAGATTGATTATACGTGGGAATGTTAGCAGTGTCCCCGACTGTATGGCTAACATCGTACAGATTGCTTGTCGAAGGAAAATTTTGTTTAGGAGCCGTTGCACTATAGTCTGGCACTCGACTGGTATTTCCTGTACTGTTGCTCAAATCGTAGTATATTGTCTGTGAGCCATTGTCATCATACGAATCGGGGCGGTATCCGTTACTTGTGTTATTATGGTGTGGATAGCAATATGACACTGAACCATCAGGATTAATACTGTTTGGTACATATTGTTCACCAGACGATGTAACACTTGATTCATATCCATTGCTTACATGGATATTACTGTAATTTCTATTCACACTGTAGTTAGTGTTCATTTCTCCTCTATATTCGTGCATGTAAGCACTATGTGACTGAGAATCATGCGACTGATTCTGGGGTGGCATTGAATCCACTGAATAAGGATATGGAGACCTGGATACTGGTGGGTGATGACCAGAACTTCGTTGCTGAGTGGAATGCACCGAATGGGACCCAAGAGGGACTGTAGCTCCAAGTTGAGAAGTCTGACTATGAGACATTGCTCCATGTTGAGGTGGACAAGACCTGTCATTTGTATAATATATCGGAGATTGAACTTGGTTTCCATAAGAACTTTGCTGCGCTATCCAGTCATTATCCATGCGTTGAGGTGAAAGATGTTGATAAGATTGTTGCTGATTAGGGGTAGACGGTGGCGTACGATAACAGTACGATCCTTGTCCTACATTCGGTGATAAACCTCTGTGATTCGTTTGACCATACGTCATCAATCCGTTTGGATCTGCAGAATAAGGGACAGTAGATGAATAAGATCGTGTTCTATGATACGATGAACTAGGAGACATATGTGGTGGAGGACAATGCTGTGAGGTTATTTGATATACACCACCGGGACTTGTACAGTGCGTACTTGTAGCAACCGGCGAACAGTTGATATTGCACGGAGAATTGCAGAAAGGGATGTTTGTGTCCATGGGGCACGTTTGTGTAAGTTTCCTGTGGTTAGTGTTACGCCCACTTGGAGTATTTAAATGCCCATTTGTCATCCCAGAGCATACAGAGCGGCTGCTTTTTGTATCGTTGGTTACCAGAGACTGAGATCTATCTGGCGTTAGATTGTTCAAGTTGTGCAGTATAGGTTCAGTAGGAGGTGAGGACGAAAGAGAGTTTTCTGGCGATTTGAGATCCCCAACTACCGGACTTCCTTTCCGCGAATTGGCAGATAAAGTATCTGCTGTACTGATTTGAGCAGAGCCGGGAGAATGGATACGATTCTGCTGCTGTTGAGTGAAATCGGAATCTAAATTGAGAAGCCTTTCTGAGGAGGAACACGGCGACAAAGCTTCGCTAATGCCGTCGCTGACTGCTACCGCCGCCGTAGAAGACGGCGATCGGTCGGAGATAGTTCTGTCCGACGATATCTCCCGCTGCTTCTTAGCTCCCCGCGGTGGTCTCTCCGGGCTTCCCACAGAGGATGAAGTCTCGGTCGCTGATCGGTCATCTGCAGAGTCTGTCTTGTTGGTATCGGCCTCGTTTCCTGAAAGCGTAGACCCCCCTCCAGTAGGAGTAGAGGAAGAAGTTGGCGTCTCGCCGCCTTCCATCTCACTTTTTTCGTCGCCGTTTTTTGTCATCATGCTCTGCCGCTTGTGTTTCATCCTGCGGTTCTGAAACCATACTTTTACTTGCCGCTCCGTGAGGTCTAAAGAAGCCGCTATTTCTATGCGTCTTGGCCGACATAAATATTTGTTGAAGTGGAATTCCTTCTCCAATTCCAACAGTTGTGTGTTTGTATAGGCGGTCCTTAATCGACGAGGCATTCCATTCTCGTTATTCTCTGAAAAGAAACAGGGTTAACTCGTTAATGTCAATTAAATGAAGAAAGAAATTGAATTATATTTCATTTTATTAAAGTACTCACGAGATAATTCAAATTTTAACATGATTTATTTAATTGTACATCAGAATTTAAAAGAGAGTATTTATAGAGTATTGTGGAATATAATTTGCGTAATATAATGCAGAAGATTTTCGTAGAAATTACGTTTGCATCTGGTTAAATTTCGGCAAAATGGAAGTGGACACAATTGGAACTAAGCAAAAAGCTTTATTTTCTCCCGCAGGAAGATTATGTCACATTTTTAGTTAAGATATTTTCCCAAGCGCCTCCAAACATTGTCTTTTTTAAATGCCTACTAAAGTTATTAACGTCTACATAATTTTAGCTCTATATTTTTTTATAAAACTTTGTTATACTACAGTTAATAATTTATTACACTAACTAACCCGAATATTTATTTAATAATAAAGAAATAATATATTATCTTTGCCATCTATTACTATTTTTTGTGAAATTAAATGTTTTCTTGTCTTCTTTGGTGCATAGAATAGAAAATATATTTTGAGTTGAATGTTCCATAAATACACTTAAGATTCAGAAAATGAAAGTGTAAATAAAATTCCAGAGAAGATTGGGGAATGTATATGTATACATATATATCAGTTTTAGAATTTTGATTAAAATATATGTATATATATATATATGGCTGTGTGTGTATCTGTAGGATAAAAATATGTAAAGCAAAATTGTAACTTTAATTTGCAGTAACCTTTACCTCTTCATTTTGATTTCGGCATTTCTCCTTTCTGATCTAAAAATAGTAATTGCTTATAATAAACCTCTTTAAACAGCGTCATTTCCAAATAAATCCACGTGATATGTTTCTTACGTAACACTAACGATGCTGATAATTTTGGAAACTAAAGCTCATACAATGAATAATAATTTCAGTGAGTTCATATTAGTTAATGAAACTGCAGCTGAAGAGTTCATTCTGCACCGTCGTAAATATGTAAAACAAACAAATGAAAAAATTAAATGTTTTACGCTTCTTAGAGCACTAACCCCTGGCCAAGACGTATCGCAAGCTGGAAAATTCGTTTGCCTTTATTTTTTATACTTTTCTTTTGTATGTAGAAATCTTCGTAAGACCTTTTTTTTCACACGGAGATAAATTGTCTGGGAGATTGGAACAGCTCTCATGTTGTCATTCTTTTACAATAGTTTTTTCGATAATAATTTTGATTTATTTGTGCCAATTCATTATTCTAGAATTGATATTTGAATTTGCTTAGATTGTATTATATTTTCTCCCTTCTTTCCACATGCTTTCTTTGTGTAATTAGAAGCAGGTCGGGCTGGAAGTCGGAAGATCCGAGTTCATGTTCCAGCTAAGGCGCTGCTGATATGGTTTTTTGACTTAAAAAATTCTAAAAGACTCAACAGGGTCGTCCGTACCAAACACTGATGTGCGATAATTTTTTACCATCAGGACTTGGCGACTGGGTCTCTTCCTCCTCATTTATCCTTTAAACAGGGGGAGTATAATGTTTTTCCTCCTCATTATCTTGTGCCTTTGAGGTGTAAGTGGAAAGCCGGCTGGCAATCTAAAGATCCGGATTTCGAGTCTCACCGAGGGTGCTGCACATTTTTTATGTTATCTGCTTAATGACTCTACAAGATTACTTTTTGAATTTTGAATGAATATTTTTCATCTACAGAACTGTTATAAGATTTGGAACAGGCAAATTGTAATCAAGATGGATCCAAGCAGATTGCACCTGTTATGTTGTGCAATTCATTTTAAAATTATCTTTCTCAAGAAAACAAAATGTATTTAATCGGCCATAATTGCAAATATCTGAATCTTCTCTTCTAAAATATAGCATATGTATAGCCGGTAGGATTACCATTATATTCGAGGAGAATTCCTTTCCACCAAAAATGTTGAAGGTGTGTCACATTCAACAGTAAAGATTTTCATAGATGCATCAATATTTTAATTTCATTTATTAAGATCGCCATCAAAGGGCAAATAATATGAAAGATATTCAGCATCGCTTTCTAAATCTAAATAATGGGTATTTAAATGATTCAGCACTCTTAAATGTTTTCAGAAATTTCAATGCGGAACTATATTCCCAAGGTTATTTAGCGCGGTGTTTACGGAAAGTGTTTTAAACTGTTGGTGAGATTTCTTAATCTACTTCCGCTTTGTATATTACGTTTGCCCATGTTAAGATCGTAAGACTAAAACATTTGAAATCAACTAAATTACTTTGCAACAAAACTGATATAACTGCAATGGTTTTTAAATTTTTACGTCTAATGATTATGCTTTAAAGCTCTACAACTTTCATTTTCTCACTTAATTCATCAATTAATGCAACTAAAAATGTTTTGATAATGACCGAATAAAACATTGTTAATGCTATTAATTATTTTACGATTTTTATATTTAATAGTATTTTTATGAAAGTGATAATAGATTGAAACTTTATGGTATTGGAAATTTACTCTTTAATATAGTTTCAATAAATTTTTAACGAATTTAGTGATTTTTCAACTATTTTACTAAACTAAAGTTATTAAAAATTATATTTCTAAGTTATTGTTTAGAAATTCGAATTTTGTTTTGGTAAGGTGAGAATGAAACATGAATAAAAATGAAATAGGCTCGAGCATTTAATAGAAAATGATGTAAAAATTGGGTTTCTGAGTATTAATATTGGAAAAATTAAAAATTGTGATATTCAATGTGGTTATAATGAATATAAACAATTATTGATTTCAGAAAATGGATAACTGTAACAATTTTGATTATGGGTAGTGTAATTTTAAATAAAATGTTTTAAAGGGAAATGACTGAAATTAATTTGAAATTATGGTGAATGAATGTTAGAATAAGAACAATTGAATGTTAAGAATAGAATATATTGTAGGGAGGGTTCAAATTGTTCTTTTTAGTCAGTTGTATAAAAAAGTTGAAGGATACCTTTTTTACGAACGAATTAATATTTTTTATATGGAATTAATTTTTTAAACTTTTTTACTATAGAATGATTTAATGCTGTTCCCAGAGGCCATTGACCTAACGTAAGGAGTCGAGCCATTTATAAGTAACTGCTCGATCACACCTTTAACCACTGGTACAGTCATACATCAGTCAGTTAATGTGGATACGTCGAATCTGATAAAAATGTTTGCTTTTAGAGCATTGTGACGCAGTCAGCATGTGAAAAATGAGAAACTGCAATTGAAATATAAAAAGAATATGATCATAATTTTAGATATTAGGTTATTTCGAAGCAGGAGACATGAAAAATGAGCAATGGCCTCGCCGGGACTCGAACCTTGGACCTCTCGAATACGCGCTGATTTTGCTGACCATTGCACTAAAAATGCATGCTAAGAAGATGGGAGAAATACCTTATACAATATTAGTGATATTAAGCTAAATAATAGATATGAAAATTTGTGATACAAATTTTAAAAATTCGTTGCAATGTATCAAAATAAGTTTGGGTTATGTAAAATGTTCTCATATTTAAGGTACTTTTTAAGAAAAGTTAGAAAAACTTTCTTTGAAGAGTTATAATTAATATCTGGACTTTGCAGAAAGAAGAACGTCTTGAACTGGATTGAAATTTCATCAGAATGCTAAAAATTGATTATTTTTTAAAATTTTACTCTACAAAATTTTTATTGGAAAACAATTTTTATTCACGAAATTGTTATACTATATTTCTTGAAAATTATTATTTAGTTCAAAATTTTATGATTTAAATTTTTCATATTATTTTTTTTACTGATCTATAAAAACGCTTTTCTAGCAGTAAGTTTTCTCTCTTTGAAGGGGGAAGGAGAAATGTCAGATAAAAAGTATGTAAAGCAAAATTTTAATTTCAATTTGCAATAGTTTCTTAAACTCCTAATTTATTTGGATATTTCCCTTGCCTATCCTGAAAATTTGTTGTGTGCTGCTATGATTCTTACATACTAAAGATCATGACACAAACTACTTACTTACATAAAGCTTCAGCCAATAGTAAACTTAAAATTAACATATTAGATTTAAATATTAAGACAACAGGATAGAGCAAATTATAACTAACACTATAAAGTGAAATTCAAATTACTTTGAAACCTTTCAGCTCAGAACACGACGCATTTTCTTTCTACACTTACGCTGCAAACTTGCTAATGCCAGCTGCTTAAAACATGTTTCAAAATTCTTTTGGGTACACATGTAATTAATTCTTCAAGAACAGGAGCTTACTTTACCGCTTAATCTGTGCTGGTTATGAAAATGTATACCGACAAGGAATAAAAAGGGATCATAACTGCAGACTACTTTACACATCTTTACGCCATCAACATCTGTTTCCAGAATTTCCAAATTATGATATACATGCATGTGTGTATGTGTGTGTGTGTGAGAGCGAGAGAAGGTAAAATTATATGAAAATAAAACAAAAACGAAATTCAGAAGATACAATAAACTGATTTAACACGTGGATAAAGCTGCATTAGCATAAAGGTTTAAATGTGCTTTTGTAAACCAAAAGGAGGTATTTAACAGTGTGAGCTTCTCTCATTTAGAGCCTGTCGGACAGTTATAAAAGTGTATACCTGAAAAGAAGAAAACATTAAGCATACATCCTTTCCCAATAATAACCAACTGGTAAAGACCATTGAATACTGGGAGTTCGACCCAAGTTCTTTTCCAGAAGAACTCGTTGGCTGCATGGTTGATTTATGTCTTTCTCGCAGCCTGTAGCGTGAATAGGAGTCCCTTAAAAATCCTTTTCGAAGATATTCCTCCCCTTAGGCAGATAGCCTTCGCGTTTTTGTCACGTTCGATTAACTTAACCTATAAAAATATCCAACACCCATAGCCATTCTGGCCATTATGAAAATGGGGAAAAAAGGAAGTTAAAACTGTAAAATTATGTAAAAAGGAGAATAAAAGAAGGATATATAAATAACGGAAAATTTTTAAATGTAAAATAAAAGAGAAAACAGAATATTTACAATGAAATTGCAGATGTATGTGGAAGTTTATTCAAACACTTTTATCACATAGCAAATAAACTAAAAAGTTTACAGATGTTAAATATAATTTTTCTGTTGTTTCCATTTTTTTTTTTTTTTTTTTCAAAGACGGTGTATGCAAGCCACTGACTTCGGAATGATTTGAAAACAATTTATCTGAAAAGTTGAGGAGGGAAAGAAATTACCCTTTTGAATCTTTGATATTATAATTCCTTCTTGAAAGCAGATTTTTTTCGATGCCTCACTTTTGATACAAAGTGTAACTTCAAAAAGTGTGAAATGTGACTGCGTTTGTTCACTTCCTCTTCCCAAATCATTTTGCATAAAATCACATTCTTAAAAAATATAGAAATGCAGATTTTATTCAAAACAGGTTTCTGACAATGCTGAATTCCGCATTATAATTAAAAGTATTTTTTTATGCACAATTATTTAGAAATTGAAACTTTGCTTGGACTTAATAACCCGACTGAAAATAATAATTGAAAATGGACTCCTTGAAATCTAAATAAGTTTTAAAAAATAAATAAAAGTAAATATAAATAGATGGAAGAACAGATATCTAATATTTAGTCAGCTGCATCATTGAACATCATTACAAAGTCTAAAATAACTGGCAGAGAAGCTTTGGGCTGCCTAAGAAGAGGGATGCCTTCGTGCAGGACATTCTAAGGAAAACTGGTTCGTATCCAAGTTGCAAATGGGGAATTCCACGTAAACGCTCATGCCAGGAATCGCCAGAAATCGAGTACGGGTCAAACTACCAGCGTTTAGCGACTCTACCTCTTGGCAGCTGGTGGGCTTGTAATAGGAAAAGAAAATGTCACATAAGGAAAAAAAGATAATTCGTGTCAAAATATATCTCTGGAGAACTTCAGTAATCTTGCCAAGAAATGGTGATAATTTTGTATTAAGTTACTATGCCTACGATGAGTCGTGTTACCAGGATATATCTTTATTTGGAAATTTCTTTAGTTTTAGTTTCTTTACTACAAACTACCAAACTTACCTTTTTATGTCTAATATATATTTCTAGTTGAGCAAGTATGCATATATATTTATACATACATATAAATATTAACAAGAGTATAATAATTAGTTAATATAAACATAGCAATCTGCGATAGTAGGAAACTTAATGATTTCTCAAAAATACATAAAAGGCAATGTAATGCAGAGCTCGCAAAAATCAAAGATGTAAAATGTCTGAAAGAAAGAAAATTTAAAGGGGAGAAGTACATGTTATGCGGACAAGGTTGTAAAATCCAATCAGTCAGAAAATTTTTTAAGAATAAAATAATTAATTTATAAGAATATATTCAATAAGTTCTCAAAACCCCGTAAATATAATTGTAAACTTGAAGAATTTCATCAAACGTTTGCGAAAACGAAAGTAGACGAACTGTTAGGTAACACACTGGAAAACAATATAAAGCAAGGGAACCAGAATGAAAAAGAATGTGATTAATCTGTAGTTTCTTCTCAAATGAAACAGAACTGTAGAAAGAACTGAAATTGGTAAGGAAAAAAAAAGAAGTAATAATAAAAAAATAAAGCTATTAGTATAAAATAGGATCGTTTTAGCACAAATTATTCAAATTGCCTTTCTCTCAAAAATGGAATCCATTCTCTCAATTCTTTTTCTGATTTTTTTCTTTTCTTTTTTTTTTTTTTTTTTTTTTTTAGAATTTTATACCGTAGATACTCGAGCACAAATTATTAAAATTCCAAAAATGAAATTTTTTCTCTCAATTCCTTTTTGATTTTACTTTCCTTGTTTTGTTTTCTGGGGATTTTATACTGTTAGATAGTCGGCGCTCCTTATTAATTAATCAATTATTACATTCTCAGTTTTTTTATTATAATCAATCAACTCTTTGTTTGCAGTAGCTTTTATCTCACTTTAGAAAATAGTTATATTTAAGAAGAGAAAAGAAGTCTGTGTCAGACATGCATACTCTATACACACAAATATACATGTATATGTATACGAAGTTGAGATTTGGAACATTAAGATCTGCTAGTTGTACCAAAGCGATATTTCACAGAAATTTTTATTCAGTCATCAGCGTTTCAGTCATCGCTGTAGTCATGAGCGTTTTGCAGAACCCGTTACCACCTATATGAAAATCGTAACGATATACCTGTTGCAACACCTGATTTGTTGATAACTTTAGTGGAGAGGTCAGCTATCTAAAGAATCTTTTGAACAATTTTGATGCGAATGTCATGAAGTTATTTCTTCATCTTAGGATTCAAACCAGAGTTTCCGAGGCTTAAGTCCAGAACAAATAACAGAGAGTAAAGCACTTCTCAGTCCAATTGAGCGAACAAATCAGCCCCTCGCTGCGCGCTCTAGCATTGTACTATAAATGATCTCTCAGGCGAATAAGCTAAAGAATCCCTATCCCAGAATATTTTGTAGACTGTCCATAGAGAATTTTTCAGTAGCATGGGTAGTTCTCCAGAAAGGTGTCATCCCTTTAGCAACGTAGGTAGCAAAGTAAAATTAAAAAAATGACAGTTAATGCTTTATTGAAGTTGTGTCAGTGAGATACTTCATAACGACTTCACAATTCGACAGAAGATTGACAATAAATTTCATACGACTGAGGTTCTGATGAATTTCTGATTTCAGAGACCACCCCCAATGATACTACTTGTTCGAATCTTCAGGCACGTTTGGCTCTAACAATCTAGCCTATATCTAATACAACCTACAGCACAAAGAAAATCTTCCTGTGCTGTCACTGCGCTTCAAATTGGATTTGAGTAAAATCTTATCGTAGCCATTTTTTCAGTTCAAACAGTTTTGTTGTTTCTGTTTGGAGACCATCGTGCTTTCGTAGAGGGCTTAGAAACTCTCTCGCATTCATGTTACACATGGGGAAGAAGAAAATTTCCATGCATCCAATTCATTCCCGAGATGTAAACCCGAGTCGAACTACCAGCATTCAGCATTCTTGCAGTTCTGCCGTATTAAAGCTTGCAATAAAATAAGTTAGAACTCTTTAGATGCTTACCAGTTATTTAGTTTCATACAATAGAAAAAACGAGATATTTTTATATCGATTCCAGTTCTTAGATGAATATAGTGAGTTTTTTGTCAGTTTTTGATAGCATTCGTTGCTTCCAAGTTGACTAAGACATTTATCATCATGTCTAACTGATTGTACTTTTTTTTCATCGTTTCTTTCTAGAAAAATTCAAATCTCCACGATCGACTTGACAGTCGTTGTACTTTGAATTTTCTTTGAATGTTTGATGATCTTCTTGAATGCTAATTGGGTCTTTATTCGCTTCTTCTGCCCGTGATTTCCACCCTTCTACAATAATGTTTACTCTGTGTTTCTCCTTAGAACAATTGCACATTTTCGCAGGAACATTTTCGATATCCAGCCATTGGCTAGCAAAATAATCAAAGAATTCTCCTAACGCAGGTTTCTGTGAATAATTTCCTTCAATTATTAGCCATCGAAGAGTTGTTGAGGAAGTTGTGACGAAAAGTCTAACTTTTGTCAAACAATCCATTCATTTCATGGATACCTTTGTGAAGTATTTCTTAGGGAAACTGGCTCTTATACACGCTGTACATGGGGGAAAAACACGAAACTGCTCACTCATCCACCCCGTTCGCCAGGAATGAAACACCAGAACGAGCTACCAGTGTTCATCGACTTTGCCGCTCGGCTGTTGGTGGGCCCCTCAGAGCAAGAATGGAGAATGGAGATTACTTAGAAAATTATGTCAACGATCACAGGCTGATTAATTGTTTCTGAGAGGCTGTGTGGAAATGTCACATTTTGTCCATGAGAGGTTTATAGATGTTAAAAACTTTCATGTTTCTCTAGTAGTGATGCTCGGAAATGACATTTGTGCGGAAGTGTCATGCATCATCTGTGTGATCACCCTCGAAATTGATAGAGTTTTAATCAAAATGTATTCCAAACTAACGTTTGCTTTTTCTGTTTAATTTAAATTTTCACAGTCGTGTGTTTCTCTTCCGGCAAGCCCTCCTTCTGCAATCGGCAGCATAGCTTCTACTGTACCTGTTAGCACTAGTAAAAACGCTTTGATAAAGTTGGACTCAGATTCAACTAAATTCCAGTCATGAGAAAGAACACAAGAAACGTAAGCTTTTTTTTTTTTTTTTTTTTTTT
>KK112484.1:711254-726673 GCA_000611955.2 Stegodyphus mimosarum
AGATACAAGAAAACAACTATCCAAATATTTCCAAGCAACTTGAGATTACTTTAAACTCCAATTCTTAGCATTACGTCTTTTACAGTTTCAGAGAAAGCGATAGGTCAGAAAAAGGTAAAAGAGAAAAAAATTATGACGTTTTAAATCTCTAGATTAGTACAAGCTGTATTGTTAGTACTAACATTTCGGAACACTGATAGAGTGTAGAAAAGCTGTTGATTTATTTCGTTGTAAATGCCAAGGCTTTCTATATCTAAAGACATTCTGTACATGTTAATATACCGTTACAAATTCATACTAATATTACATATTTGTGTTACTGAAAGCTAGATTATAATGAAACGTAATCAATATTCTCGAATTCCTGATGATAAGCATCGCAATATTTCAAATGATTGCATACAAATTTTTCCCTTTATCTAATTTCTTTTCGAATTCGAAACACATACTGATCAAAATTTTAAAATATATATAACATCAGCAGAGGAAGCTATCAACAACCCCTTAAAGTGAAAATAAAAACCAGAAAAGAAAAGAAAATGTGGGAAGAGGAGAAGCGAGTTCTGTTTACAGTGTTTCATACATTTAATCCGCAAGAAATATCCATTAATTAATCCTATTGATAAAATGCCCCACACAGAGGTGTAATTAAATAACTGCAAGGATGGATGGACAGCAAATCGCGGAAGTGGTTTTAACCCTCTTCCATCACTCGAACTAACGAGGTATTCTCCGCAGGCAAAACGTTAAGCGTCAAACACATACTTCTAATGAAACAACGCCTTGTCTGACACGTTTTTGATTTATGAGATGTGATGCTGTGCCCTGGGAATTTAAACCATGGGCGGTATATCTCTAGGCCACTGCCTCACTTTCTGCAAATCTGTCAGTCATTTTTGCAGGGCATTCCTTTCTCTAGTACAGAAGTTATTCCCCAATTTGTGCTAGTCTTGAGTGGCATTGTCTCAAATGCCTTATCCTGAAAATCACTGATGATGAATAAATTAAAGTATTGTATTCTCTGCAAAAGATACCTGATCGTAGTGACTTCCAGGCATTCCAAAGTTTTTGTATGCTTTTAACTGTGTCAGCTTGTTATTAAATGAAATAATGGAGTGAAGAAAATTTATTAATGGATGTTTAAAATAGTATTGTTGTTGCTTATATACAATTCTACTTCAAGTAACGTGGTTTACCAATATTGTATTTTATGCTATTGTGTTCTGAAATGCACCTTGGATAATTGTAGATTTTTTAATTTATCAATATAAGATTATAGAGATTTTTACAGTTCGATAAACTAATATTGCTTTAAATTTATTGTTTCTTGCTTTCTGCAAGAGTCCGAATTCTTCATCATGCTTATGTAAATTTTAAATTCCATTGTTCTAATAGGTCTCAAGAAGATCACGACATGTGCTTTATGGCAATAACTGAATTTACATATAGCTGATGGGTGCTAGCGTATTATCCATGGGAAGTTATATAAAGTCATATGATCCTGAGTTCTCATTGTTGTGCCAAGGAGTTAAAGCACTTTTTGATTATTCGACATGATATCACATTTAGAACAAAGAGCGTCTGAGACAAGAAGCTTTAGGTTCTTTGACCAAATTATAGATCCCTGTCATATCATTATTTCCTGATTTCTTAGATGTCTCACACCCTCTGAACCTTGTGTTCTTTCTCATGAAGGTAGTTCTACGGTCAACGTGTTCAGAAAATTCAAATTATCTAAAACGATGCGACGGCCAGCCTATACGGTTCTAGCTCTTGGTTTTATGCTCTGCAACATTTTCGGAGCAAACAGGGCCTTCAAGAAGAGCATTAAAGACAAAGAAAAGGCACCCAAATATGTATGCTCTAAATCAAAATTCTGCCTGGTAAAGGAAAATATCATAATAACATTTAAACTTCAGAAAATAAATGCTAGAATACTCATTTCTTAATAGAATTTTAAAGCACAGAAAAGAAAATGAATTTCTTTGCACCGGGGAAATGTATATCTATTCTAAAACAGTTTGCAGATCTCTAAAAAAGGCTCAAAAAAGAAATACGTATCGAAAGTTTTATGGCTAGATTATGAAAAAAATAGCGCAGCAAATAAAATTAATTTTAACAAATTTTATGAATTACATCTGGTTAAAACATATTATTTATAGTCTCAGCTATGTTTAATGACATTTTTTGATTTAACTTATTATTAGATGAATAATTAATTCTTTATACCTTTTCGCAATATAGATCATTTCCATCACAAATGTAGCTAAAAATTCTGAATAAATTGTACTTTTCCGAATTTATTTACTTTTGCGTTTTTTTTTAGTTATGCCAACCCTATTTAAAATTTATCTTTTGCTAAATTAAGCCTTCTTGTCTTGTTCGTTCAAAAATGATGAAAATTTCTGATGTCGGAAGCAAAAAGTAAGATAGAGTAACATACTATACAAAATGCATATTAGAAAGGCACTGTGCTTGTAGTATACTTCGATATCTGTAATGAAGTAAATTTTTTAAACTATATATGCTTGTGATGGCAAGGAATGGTTGCAAATAGATAAATATCAAGCTGAAATGCCAAAACAATTAGCCTGCGTAAGGGAAATAATAGCTGAGAAGAGATTGTTAAGTATAGAGTGATTACAAGAAAAAGAATTAAACTTCGAAAAGGATTCCTACAAAACACATTTTTACAATATTTAATGCATTTCATATTTATAGTGAAATTAATTTAACCGCATCCCAGTTTCAGAGTTTTTGGTAAAGAAGAAGAAGTTAATATTCCGTCAAGTTGTTGTAAAAATTGATAACCAAATTATAAATTTAAATGGTTGCTATCACTTGATTCACTGTCTTCTAACAGTCTTAAACAAAACTGCATATTCAGAGTTTTAAACTCATTTCAATAAATCTATGCATTATTTTGAAACGAAAATTAACAGGCATCATTCACCTCAGTTTTGTGTATTTTGATTTACGCATATTTTCTTTCATAACATGATCTTCAAATTCTGTAGAATACAGATGACTGAATTATATAAGAGCTAGTGAAGTTTCGAAATTTAACATTGATTAGTAGAAATATATATTGATATCATATTTTCATTATTTTTTATTTTCATAGGCATTTTCTGGAAGTAACCAAGAAACAGTGAGATGTGGAAATATTTAAAAAGTTTTTTTCCATTCTTTATAAAAATACAAGGAATGGAAAAAACTGCTAATTTACTAAAGAACGTATTTAACCTATGAAACAAGCATGTTGTGAGGTTTATCATTAAAATAAAAAATGTAGCAGTAATAATAATTGGTCTTTTTAATTTTATCATGCAAAATTTTGCAAAAGCGAAATAAAAATAATTAATTTTCTTTCTTCCTTTCGCATTTAAAAGACAAAAAAAATTCTTTTGCAAAAAGTCGTCTTTAGTAGCCGTACTACACTGTAAACAATTGTCCCTGATGAAATAAAAATTGCTACGTATTTCAATCCTTACTAAGAATAAAATAAGTGATCTTGTTTTTAACCGTCCTGTTTCAAACCACTTAACTTCTACTTTACCTGACAGTTAGTGAAATTAAAGCCAGAGTGTATTGAAGAATGTTTTGATAAATATGTTTAAAGATTTGATAAGTAAGTACATAGCGATAAGTATATGGCTATTAATAAGGTTTAATAAATATTAATTCACCATTCATTATTTAGTGACTTTTAACCTTCCTTGTATTATACTGCTACCATGTTAATGTTAAATCTGCTCCATACTGATATACATCGACGTTATTTTTTCTCCATAGATTTTTTTCCCTGCTATCTCCCCTCTTCGACTTTGTTCGACAGACGCTTTTTTCGCTCTCATATTTTCCTCCTACCAGCTCTTACGATCGGCAATAGCTTTTTGTTTAAATTACCTCAGTTTAGCTACTTAAGTCTCACTGAAAGTTAACATTTCATATTTTAGATAAATAACTTACTTATTCTATACGGAAGCGACACATGTTAGCATCAGGGCAAGAAAAGACAAATAAAAAAATTCGTTTAAACTAAAATAACATTTTTACCTATACCTATACCTGTTTTTACCTATAACTTACTTTATAAGGTATTTCTCCCGCCTTCTTCGCATGCTTTCGTGGTGTACTGATCAGCACTCTCGACTCGTAACTGAGAGGTCCATGGTTCGATTGCCGGTGAGGGCATTGCTAATTTTTCACAACTCCTGCTTCAAAAAAAAAAAAACCTAATGTCTCTACAACTGGCGCCCGAACTAAAAAGGTGATGGATGATGATTCTCCACCACCGGCATTTGGCGATTGGGTCCCCAAAACCCAGTCACCGTTTAAAAGGGGGAGTATATAAGGCATTTCTCCCGCCTTCTTCGCACGCCTTCGTGGTATAGTGGTCAGCACGCTCGACGCGTAACCGAGGGGTCCGTGATTCGATTCCCGGCGAGGATTTTGCTCATTTTTCACAACTCCTGCTTCGAAATAACCTAATGTCTCTACAACTTTAAACGCAAAAGATGTTGAATACAGTGAAATTATATTTTCACTGCCACTGTCCATATTGCGGCTATTCGTTTATCTCAAGTTTGAATAAATATTGCAGCCGAAAATTTGAATAAACAGTCCAGATGGTTTAGATACGTATGTGAGATATTATGCAATTAGAGTCTGGAATCACATTTAATAACTGGAACTCTCACTTTTGAATAATATTCGGCGACTTGAAAATAGGCCTCACATGAAATCTTCCACACTTGTATGACTGTTAGTTTAGTATATGAATTGAAACTAAGAAAATAAATCTTTATTTACTCTTCAATAATGATAGAGTGAGAGCATGAGAAAGAATGGCATCTTTTAACCCTCCCAACATATAAGACAAAAACGGAAAAGGTGCATTTCATTATACTTTCTGAATTACATATCCTTTTCATAGATAAAACATAGCCTACACGGCTTGGACTGAGGCGTCAGAGTTTGTAATCAGCACATTATTTAAAAATATTTGCCTAAAAGAGGAAATATGACCTTTAATATGCCGCTCATACAGCGTAAAAAAAATTAGATACCTCAGCAAATTTCATTTTCTTGCCCTTAGTGATCTTAAGTCAAATCAGTACTTTAAAACTTTGGGTAAAGAAGGTGGAAATGGGAAATTTTAAACATCTGCGCAAGATATGTAAATTCAAGCTGGAAGATATATTTTTCATTAATCCAGGTATCAAAAAGTTAATTGCGGATAGAAAAGGAAACAATGACTACCCTTAAAAAAGGAAAAAAGGTTAAATACCGTTGAACAACGCATTAGTTACCACTGAGTTTTGAAAAATTTTGCCGAAGTGTGAATTTCTGAATTTTATCATTTCATTACTTCTCGTGGCCATGTTTTGTGAATGAATTTGGTAATATTAGTATGAAACAGAATAATTGATTATATTAAAATGATAATTTATTTTTCAACGTAAGCAGCATATATATATATATATATATAAATATCAAGGATACCTGAGTGTGGAAACAGACACAATATGTACTTTATCGATAAATTATATACCACCACTCCTGGCAAAATCTACATATTACAGCTGTTTATTGAAAAAAAAAAGAGTATTATAGCAATCTTAAATGCAACAGAAATGCTTATAAAACTACAGTTAAAATATTTGAAAAGTTAGTCTAAATCTTGTAGTTTTATAAGTCTATTTAGTTTACATGATTATATTTTGAATCGTGAAACACATTTCAGTGTTCATTTTTCTTTCAATTAATTTTTAACAATAATTAACAGCAAATAAATTTTGTAGTACATACTTCCAAAGTTGATATCATCCCTGTTCAGAAAAAGAGTTTCGTAACTTACTTTTAATTTGTGTTATAGGTACATTAGGAAATTCGTATTTAAAAACTGGCATCTGAATAATGTGAGAATTGTAGCTGGTATCCTAAAACTCTATCCGCAGTTATATGAAAAATTTTAACTTTAAAGAGATGGCCTTCAGGTGAATAAAAAGAAATCTTTCACGTCAATGTTACCCAGATTACCTCACAAATAAAGAAAATATTAGAATTTTGTGTAGCAATTGATTATCTCCATATAGATAAAACTATCGTTATTAAAATGATCACAGGAATTTGGAAATTTCTGTGCATCTAATCCGCAACTGGTTATAAAGGGCTGGGTTATTCAATTACGGCAAAGCACACGAGGGGTATCTGCCTAAGGGGAGGGATGCCTTCGGGGAGGACTTTCTAAGGGAAACTGGCTCGTATACACGTTACACATGGGGAAAACCACGAAAACGCCTATGCAGCCAGCCCGTTCGCGGGATTCGAACCTCGGATCGAACTACCAGTGTTCAGCGTCTTTACCGCTCGGCCGCTGGTGGGCGCTGGTTATAAAGTAAACTCGTGAATGTGAGGCAAAGTTTGTAAAAATATTAACAAATTTCTTTGCATAAAATAGTTTAAAATATCAGTATATTAGGCTACGAAAGTTTTAAAAAATCATGTTACTAACACATTCCTTGAATTAAATTATGGCTTCTAGCAGCATTCGAAAAGGAATTTAATCGATTCAATCCTTATACAGTATAAATACTATAAACTTGCCTATAGTTTTGGGATCCTTTCAAATCTTGTTTTTCACACTGTTTTAATAAATTCCCCAACTAGCTTTGGCGAGAACGATTTACGATTTTTTAATAACGTTGTAGAGTCATTAGGTCATTTCGAAGCTGGAGAAGTGAAAAATTGAGCAATGCCATGCTAGGACTCGAACCACGGACCTTTTGAATACCGGCCGAGCGTGCTGAACACTACACCACGAAGGCATGCCAAGAAGGCGGGAGAAATACCTTATATACTCCCCCTTTTAAAGGGCGACTGGAGATTAGGGGACCCAATCGCCAAATCCTGGTAGTGGAGAATCATCATCCACCACCTTTTTTAGTTCGGGCGCCACTGTAGATTTATTGGGTATTTTTTATGTCAGAAGCTGAAGATATGAGTAAGGCCTTCGCCGGGACTCGAAACACGGACCTCTCGAATACGGGCCGAGTGGGCTGACCATTACACCACGAATGCATTACAAGAAGGCGGGAGAAATACCTTATAACGTTAAAGTGCATCTTAACAGCATTAAGAGTTAATATTTTTTTTTTAAATAAAAACGCGTTCTAACTTGCTTAGAAACTGAACCTGTTGCCTTTTCAAAGTTAAATGAATTTGAATAAATAGTTTTGATTTTATCAAATATTGCTAATCGCTTTGTTATCATCATTTGTACTTGAAAAACGAGTAATAAGGTGTTTACTGCCAAAGTTTTCATCTTTTTCTCACAATGCTTAATTCTAATTCGACGTTTATCTTTATTAATACCATATTGTGCAGTTTTAGATTTCATTCGAGCCCAAACGTGTGAAGGACATTTAATGGGATCAAATAACTCCGCATAAAGCTTAGCTTATTTAATTAAAAGACGCTTTTGTAGTGCTTGGGGAAAAAAAGAAAAGAAAAAGAAAAGCATGCCTTTTCCATCATCGATCTGACGAGCGGATTAGAGGGCTACTAATGGGCACAGCCTGAATCCACCTGAAGGCATCTTCCAGCACAATGCCACGGATGACACGACTTTGATTTATGGTTCTCATGTCTTTTTCATGGTTACTGGCTTCTCTTCCTTTGGGACTTGCTACAAAATAACACATTTCACTTATTTCACTTTCTCCAGTTTGAAGACTCTGATGAATATTTGATTTCGCTTATCCATAACGTCATCAGTATTTCAAGAGCATTATGCATCTTAGTTGTTGAGTGAAGCTAATTAAATCTCAGATCTCACATTTACATCGCAAAGTAATATCCTTTATATTTATTTAATAAAAGTTTACTTAAGTAAACTACTCCAGGACTATTGCATTAACATTCGTCAAATTATAACACCAATTTTCCTATATTTACTACTGGCTCTTTATTTAAATACATTTACTTGTTTCTTTATTTTAATACTTTTATTTTACTTAAGTTCAAAAAATGAATTTCGTCTTTATACTCTTATCCATACTACTACAATTAAGGAGAAAATTAATTAAACTCGTCAAATCTGATGAATTCTATTATTTAGGTTTTATTTACAATTTAGGTCTTCGCGAGATTTTTATTCTCGTACGAATGAAAAAAATAATTTGAATCTTTTAAATTGATGGTAAATTGCATTGAATCATGCATCAAAGAGAAATATGCGAAATTTGATTTACTTAATCAGTTTTAAAATTCAAATTAATTTTGAAATGTAAATGATAATTTATAAGATACTTTTCTCTCTCCTTCCAGCATGGCTTTGTAGTGTAATAGCAGCAGACGCGACGCGTATTCGAGAGGTCCAGGGCTCGAGTCCCGGCGAGGGCATTGCTCATTTTTCTCGTTTCTGACATAAAAAGAGAGAGAGAGAGAGAACCTAATGACTGTACAGTGGGTCCCGAATAGGAAGGTGGTAGACGATAATTAGTCACCACCAGGATTTAGCAATTCCGTCCACTAATCCGCAGTAGCCCTGTAAATGGGTAGTATATGAGGGGTTTTCTCCCTCCTTTCCCCATGGCTTCGTGGTGTAATTGGAATCATACTCGACGCGTACTCGAGAGATCCAGGGTTCGAGTCGCGGCGACGGCATTGAACAATTTTCATGTCTCCTGCTTCAAAATAACCTAATGACTCTATAAAGTTCTTAAATTTTAAAAAATTATCTGAACGAAACATTTGTATTCTTTCTCTAAGATAAAAATTTAATAAAGATGCTTCTGGACCCTGTTTCAGTGGTAATGAAATTTGAAAGCTACAAAACTTACGTGATGTTTATAAAGAGTTGAAATAAAGAAAAAAAATCTTGTGAGTCGTAAGTAACAGGAAACGAAAGAGAGGGGACACCAGTACTTTGCTGCCATATTTGCCAGTTAGACAGGTGTAGTCCCATGCTCCTCGCTGTGCTGGAACTAGGCTCACACTAGATTAGGCAAAAAATGAAAAGGAGTAATGGTGGAAGTGATGTTAAAAAAAATCTGCAAATTTCTGTGGGATGTATTGTGCGTTTGTGCGAAAGGAGAAATTGCCCGGATATCCAGGATATCCAGCGTTTTGTTTGGTGATATAGCTTTAGCATAGGATTCTGTCATCTGTATTGTCCGGAAATTTGAGGTGGTGGATGGATGTATGTGGATAGCTCGTCAAGTAAAGTTTGGGAGTTCTCGTGCTACCACAGATGCACTGGTCCGTATTGCTTAGGCATTGTTTGCAAAAATAGACTCGAAATGGGCCATGATCTGCCATACGGCGTGTTAGTTGAGCAGTGGAGATACATTTTTCGTTGCTGACTCTGAGAAAGAATAGATTAACGCGACGGTCTTGTGATGCATAGTCCTACGTCTTGCCATTTTGCTTTAGCCGAATTATTAACGATTCTTTTGAGGTGAGAGTGTGCAGGTGATTCGAATTCGCTCCGATGTTGCGAGCTACCTCCTTTGTCTGTGAATCTGCTCGCTCAGTTCCTTCTGACGTGTTCCTGTATCCAGTGGAAATGGAAATCAAGGTGTCTGAAGCCGGAGTAAAACTCTTTGACTATTACTAATGATATGAGAACTTGGGTGAAAGTTATGCTTTTCATGTGCAAAATTCTCTTCATTAGTGTAATGAACAAAGGCACAGCTAATTCCATTTTCTTGGTCTGAACCGTCAGTGTAGTACTGAAACTTTGTATTGGAAGTGGTAGACTGTTGTTGCAGATGTATACTTCTAATTACAAATTCATCTGGCAGTTGGGTTAATGCGCAGCTTGTTGCTCGGGGCTTCATATGCATGAAGGTGGAACTATATGTTGTGGAGCTGCGTTTGTTTTCCTAATTGAAGAACAGTCTGTAGTGCAGCTGTTATCTCTGTCTCTATATACAGTGACGTGTGTCCTGCTGGATTATTTGCTGCACATGTACAAGTTGTACAGTAGCCACGTGTAATGTTGATGGCAGATGGTCTTTGGAGGCTTAGAAGATACTGTACGGTTCTACTTTGAATTGGTGTCGACCAAACTGAAGCTGTAGAAGTTATGTTTTTTCAGCAGCAGTTGTGGATTCAAGCCCCACTTGGCACCTGGGAATGCAGGGGTGCCAGCCTTGCTTCAACCTGTACCTGTTATAGCTAGATGGCTGACTCAGAAGTTCCAAATGATAAAAAAAATTGATGCCCGCGGGTAACATCGCAACAAAAACATCGCGGACGAAAACGTCGCAAAGGAAACAACGCAAGGCGAAGAAGTCGTGGTACAAAACATCGTGGGAGAAAATAAAGCAAAGAGAAAACATCGCAGTTCTAAAACATCGCGGTACAAGACATCCTCGTCGAAAATAAAGCGGTTCAAAAACTTCGCAGTTTAAAAACATCGCCGTCGAAAATATGGTGGTAAAAATAAAGTACCTACAAATCATCGCATGACGATAACATCGCAGACATGCGTTTTTCAGGCTTTAATAATTGTAAAATCTAATGATTGTTTAACAATTGTAGAAAACCGCATAATGATTTGTGAGCTCAAGATGTAAAGACGAATAATTTTCACTTTCATATTTTTATTAACTAATAAATATTTGCTGAAAATATAAAATGGAAACTTAAGTATAGAAAATTAACACAACTTATAGCCCTTAATTTTAAACTGGTATAGTTAACTATAAAGGTCATTAATAAATTATTTTTATGCAGTTTTACTGGTAATTTTTATGAAAAGTAGAATCTAAAAAAGAATAGAAAAAGAAAGATAAGTAACTGTATGAACTTATCCATGAAAAAATTGCTAAGTTAATTTTGATATTATTTTCTTCACTTTTGTTAATCTTATAATGAAAATAATTTCTTGTTTTGTTTAAATTCCTTGTTTTTTAAAAATTTATTAGTTAATAAAAAATATGAAAGTAAAAATTATCCTTCTTTCCACCTTGCTCTCATAAATCATTATGCGAATATCCATTAAGAGCCTGAAAAATTAAAGCCTGAAAAACGCATGTCTGCGATGTTATCGTCATGCGATGATTTGTAGGTACTTTATTTTTTACCCCGATATTTTCGACGACGATGTTTTTAAACTGCGAAGTTTTTGAACCGCTTTATTTTCGACGACGATATTCTGTACCACGATGTTTTAGAACTGCCAGGTTTTCTCTTTGCTTTATTTTCTCCCACGATGTTTTGTACCACGACGTTTTCGCCTTGCGTTGTTTTCTCGCTGCTTTTTCGTTTGCGATGTTTTTGCCACGAGGTTTTCGGCTGTAACCAAAAATTATGAACCATCAGTAAGGAGTGGTTTAACACTGCTTATTGATGATAAAAGTGCTTGAAATATAAGCTGTCTGACACAAGCAACCCTACCATTCCCTTTCCCCCCAAAAGTATACTGTAGTTAAAATTGCATGTCCTTCGATACACCCATGTCCACAGTCGAAAGGGCCTACATTATGAATCGAAGCATGAAGAATAAAACTTGAATGATTTGGAGAATGCCAAATAGCCCGATAAATCTGATAACCTCACATTACATTGCGCAATGAAATCGTAAGAGTTCAAATGCTGTGTTTTTCCTAAGAAACCTAGGGAATAGGTTCGATTAAATTACTTGAATTACTGCAAAGCACAAGAAGGATGTCTGTCTAAGGAACGGGTGTCTTCTTAGAAGATATTTTAAGGGAAACTGACTCCTAGAAACCTAGAGAAGCTGCTGAATCTAGAAAAGTACATAAGAAAGCTGCTAGATGAAGTAATTTCCCACATTTGGGATTTTTATTTTGTTTTGTGCAGTATTCGACAGAAAAATGCAGTAACCTTATTATTACAATGCACACATTTCAGTTAGGCTCCTTTTCCTTGGCTGAAATGATCAAAATCCTAAATGTCAGCTTTTAAACTATATGCAAGAACATTTACTTCGACATTTACTAATACATTTTAGTACATATTAATGTAAAGAAAATGGAGCTGGAAAATTTTATGCGCAGCGTATTCACAATGGTCTTTGATGGAAAAAAAATATTATGCTTTCATTAGTATTTGACTAAACCTATCTTAATACGGAATTTATACTTTATATCAACTCTGCACGTAAAAATTAATAAATTCACATTTAGTGCAAGAAAAACTCACTTTATAATATACATCTGAGCCTTTCAAATAAGGACAAGTATAAATACTTTACATTAATATTCATACTTTACTGTAATTTCTCGCTTAAGATGAATTTAAAATTATATGCAATTAAAATCAGCGCACTGAAAATAAAATCTGTGATTTAAATCATAGTTTTAAGTTACAATGCCCAAAATACAAATCTACAAAACAATTTGCAAGGAAAAATTTTAGCTGAAAAAACTAATAAAACACGTCCAAGAAACGGGGAAAGGAAGTGCTAAGAATTTAAAGTATTGTAATATACCTTTCTAGACAGCGTCGAAAATTCTGATGCATTCTATAACATGAAAAGCAACTCACCAAGAAACAGATAACTGAATGGGATGAAATTACATATGCCCAAACCTTACAATACAATATGCAAATTATTAGCTTTTAGCGACCAATGACTGACTAGCTGGAACTCCAGCACATTGCAAATAGCATCCGGATAGTGTATGAAACAGAGGACGTTCCAATGCTCAGCTATAACTTTCATGCGAATTTCTCATGCATCCTTATGAATGGTAATTAGCGTTTTCAAACAAATCTGATGTATAACCGGAACACCAGTGACTGCAACTACCATTGAATAGCGATTCAGCGAACGGGGAGTTAGGTCACGGAGGCCAGTGGGCCAATTACCCCTCACCGTTTCACGTCTCCAGCACGAAAAAAAAAAAAAAAACCCTAATGACTCTATAGTGGCACCCGAACTAAAATGCGGTGGATGATGATTCTTCGCCACCAGGATTTGGCGACTAGGACCTTTAATCTTCAGTCGCTCTTTAAAAGGGGAACAATATAAGGTATTTTCCTTCTCCTTTCTGCATGTCTTCGTGGTGTAACGTTAGCATACTCCGCGCGTTTTCGAGAAGTCCAGGTTCAAGTCCCGGAGAGGGCATTCCTCAATTGCTCATTTTTCACGTCTCCCGCATTTAAAAAAAAAAAAAAAACCTAATGGCTCTACAACATGTATATATATATATATAAACCATAACTCCTCCTGTTTTCCTAACTAGTATTTAAAAGATTGAATATTTAAAGTATTAAATAATTCTAAAGAGGGTAAAAAAGCCATTTCTGGCTAACATTTCTTGCGCAAAATGGCCTCTCGAAAATTTGTAATGACCTTTGTCCTTGTAGTTTAGCAGATTTGTACTAGCAAAAGCAACCTTTTTTAGCTAAGAATCGTCAACAAAATTCTTACTTGTAATTACAACTTGTCTGACAAAACTGTTACTATATTTGTGGAGAAAGTAGTTGGTAAATAAAATTCCTATTAAAGAATATTGCTGACCGGTCTAAGCAACACAGAAAAAAAAAAGCTTATTTGCTAAAATGCTCAGTGTTGCTTAAGCGAAATTCTAATGCCTACGTTTTGGCAAATAAAAAATATGGTTCTCTTAGAAGAAACATTGTTTCATAGCCGTGAAAGTTAGGTCTGTTACCATTTTTTTAAATGATTTCTGCCTAAATAAGGATATAGGAAGACAACAGCAAATAATCTTCGTTGTATATTGGATTTTAAAACGCTTTTTGGAATTTAATCGGCCTATTAGTAAAATAATAGCTGCCAAAAACTGCGTACAGGAAATTTTCGCAAGGAATTAATAATTACAAAATACACAAATCTCCAAATTTAATTACTCATCCTGCATTACTTTCCTGAAACATTTCGAGTAGTTTGATCATTAGGTACTAAGATTAAAGATTAAATTTGGTAGTTTACGCCAGCATTTTTAAGACAAAAAATTAATAAATTTATTGGGAATTCGATTTTTAACTAATGTATCTGTATGTAAAATAATTTCTTCTTTTAAATAATATACTTCTGAACAAATTTTTTTAATTCTATATAATTGATTATAAATTGTGCTATCTAACACATTTTTGGATATATTAGACTGCCAGTTAATTAAAGTTTCAAATTTAAATTGCCTCCTCTTACCATAAAGCTTAATTTCATCGTAATCAAGTATATATAAGTCAAGAAATTCTATTTTATTTTGACCCGTATTACTTTGATTTAGCACTAAACAAGTTAGGTGAATGTTGCTATTTTCACGATATCCAAAATTTTTTATTGCAGTTACGTCATCAGTATACTTATCTATACAAATAATTGTATATATATACATAAAATAAACAAAAGTTTAAAATTTTCAAATTAAGGTAATAAATTTTTAAAGTATCGCTGTTTTCTGCGAAATTATTCAAATAATCGGGAAAACGTAATAATTAAATAAAAAATTAGATTATGAAAGTATTTAATACTTTAACACAGAAAATATACATATCAATGATGTATGTATTTTCTGTTAGGTTGTTCTGTATATTTTCTCTTGATCACACACACACACACACACACACACACACGCACACGCACACACGTGTATATATATATATGTAATAATAAAATTCCATAGTCAAAAACTACTTATAAAACCCTAAGTTAAATTTCGTCTTTTATTTTTGTTTTTTGCTCAATCACAATTCTAAGTGCATATTCTTTTCATTTTAATGGCGACGATCTCTCATTCGAAAGTACGTGGAATTAAATCCACAGCCCCGTAGTCAAATTGATTTTCCCGCTTTTTCCTACACGTACAGTTATAGAATGTTCTGGATATATGTAATAGCTTTTTGTGTTTGGCTTTTATTACAAATTTTGGACTGTATGAATGGCTAAGACTCCCTTTTGGCTTCAAAAATGCACCTGCTATCTTTAACAGAGTTATTAAACGCATCCTCACTAAAAATAAAGTCCAGTTTGCTTGTAGTTATTTTGATGATATAATTGTTTACTCATCTTCCAAAGAACAACATCTAAAGCATTTGAGTGAGTTATTTGAAATATTTATTCAAGAAGGTATTAAATTGAATCAAAGTAAATGTGTCTTTGCCAAAGATAAAATCAATTTTCTAGGTTATGAAATCAGAAAGGGTAAAGTTACCCCAGATAACCAAAATATTGAAAGTATTAAAAATTTGAAATACCCAAGTAATGTAAAAGAACTACAAAGAGTGTTAGGCAGTGTAAATGTTTATCATAGATTTATACCTAATTATGCTAAATTAAGATCTCCTCTAAATAAATTATTGAAAAAAGATGTACCATGGCATTGGAATGATCAATGTCAAAATGCTTTTGACGAACTGAAAAATATTCTTATTTCAAAACCAGTCTTACAATTGTATGATCCAAATAAACC
>KK112484.1:727052-765998 GCA_000611955.2 Stegodyphus mimosarum
TTTTAAATATATCCAGAACATTCTATAACTGTACGTGTAGGAAAAAGCGGGAAAATCAATTTGACTACGGGGCTGTGGATTTAATTCCACGTACTTTCGAATGAGAGATCGTCGCCATTAAAATGAAAAGAATATGCACTTAGAATTGTGATTGAGCAAAAAACAAAAATAAAAGACGAAATTTAACTTAGGGTTTTATAAGTACTTTTTGACTATGGAATTTTATTATTACATATATATATATATATACCATTTTATGATTTAAATAAAGCTTTTAAGACAGGCAAACATGCGCACACACATACGGGAAGGAAAAAGTGTTTATTTGACTTTTTGGATTTGTGGATGCATTATCAATAACTGTATCAAGTGATTAGCATTAATACTCACTGGATATGTTGCTGAGAATACTGTTAGATGACTGCAGAAATTCATACACAGGGTGATTCTAAATTGCTTTTACAAATTAAGAGGGTTGATAGTACCCATCCAGACGAGCAATAATTACCATAGAACGAAGGGTCGCATTCCACTCTGAGAGGCAGAAAAGAGGAAAGTAGAGACGCAACGAGGAAAGAAAAGGAGACTATCTATCTCCTAAGACTATCAAGAATTAACCGTATACAAATTTGCACTGAGAAGAAGCAGTATTTTGCTCTTAGTTGGTACCGGAGAAAGCCAATAAGAGCAAACGGTGTCCTTGAAAAAGACACATCATTGCTTCAAGTATTACCTTGATAACATCGTCCGAAACTTTTCATGAATGCTATGGCGGAGTACAGGTACGAGAGATTGGCAGATATTCACTTCACATAAAGGTGAAACAAAAGGGAAGGGACGCGAAACATGAAGATTGTACGAACAGCAGTTTCCAACTCGTCGTATTCCAAGACATGCAACCTTCTCCAGTGTTAATTGAAGACTGTGAGAAACCGGTTCTTTTGCCATCTCAAAAATCAATGCAGGACATTCGCGAAATGCACGAACACCAGAAAGGGAACAGCGAGTTTTAACTAGATTTGAAGCTGACCCTTCCGCAAGTACGCGAGCAATGGCATACGAATGGGTATTTCTCAACTAGTGGTGTGGCGCATTTTGCAAGAATAAAGCATACACCCTACCATATTCAAAGTGTAATCTTTGGACACAGATGATTTTCCCCGCCCAGCAGACTTTGTGCAGTGGATGCTTGGAATGAGGAATAACGATCCACGATTTCCTGCATTAATATTATTTAGTGATGATGCAACTTTCAGCAGAGAAGGCATTTTCAACGCGCACAATCAACACATTTGGTCTAACAGCAATCTCCACTGCACTACCCCTCATACACCTGCAAAAATTTTCTGTAAACATCTAGGCAGGTATCCTAGGTGATTACCTGGCATATCCTTACATCATGCCAGACCGTTTGACTGGCGCAGCATACCGTATCTTCTTCAAACAAGTACTTCCCAATTTATTGCAGGCTGTTCCGCTCCCCATACAGAGTGACATGTGGTTTATGCGCGAGAGCTCCAGAACATTTTTCAGTACGATGGATCGGACTTGGCGGACCTTTGGCTTAGCCTCCTAGCTCACCGGACCTCAACCCATTGGACGTTTTCTTCTGAGGCCAGATGAAATCTTTAGTGTATGAGACGCCTGTGGACTCAGCTGAAGATCTCATGGCGATAATCTTTGTTGCCGCGGAGAAATGTTCGGGAGGGTACTCTAATCGTTCCTTCCGATGTCAACTGTGCAACGACACGCGTGGTCGGCATTTTGAACACTTTCTGTAAGTTTTTCACTAAACAATAAACTTGATTGAGCAACTTTTGGTCTCGTTCATTCCCTTTACCAACACTTGTAAGTTCAGGTTGGAATTCTAATATTCCTCTTTTCTGCCTCTCAGTGTGGAATACGACTCTATGTTCTATGGTTATTATTGCTCGTCTAGATGGGTACTATCACCCCTTTAAATGTGTAAAAGCAATTTAGAATCACCCTGTATAATACTTACTTTACGTTACATACATTAGATAAGTTTTTATTCAAGATATTAACATAGTAAGCTTTGTTTCCCGCTTGGTGATTAAAAGTGGTAGAGCGAGAACCGCGCAAGTACGAAAAGTACTTTGGTATTCAAAATTAAGACAATTTTTATATTTATTCGAACGGATGGACAGATCGAGTAGAACAGATTTACCGGACTGATCGTGACTGATAGATTTTAAGGAAGTTTGGTATGAACATGAGTTGATGTAATAATAAACAAAAAATCACCATAAAACTTTCATGGTACATACGCATGTTCTTAGGTAAGGCTCATCGGCTCAGAAAGCTCTAAAACGCAAAATTGCCGCATCTAACAATTAAAAAAAAGAGAGAGAGAAAGGTGTTAATACGGGGTAGAGTTTCCTCCTTTCACAGCATGAGTTCGTATTAGAAATAAAGCAGTTTATGTGCTCTAGTAACAGTCGGTTTCACTTCTGTAACAACGCTGTACTCAGCTCCTGGAGTTTCCTGGGAGTGGGATGGCGAGTCACAGTCACCCTCCCCAAAATGTCCCAGATTTGTTCCATAGGTTTTTAGTCTGGAGACTGACTGTATAGTGCATCCGCTTGTATTTTCACTTTCCACAAAATAATCATATGACTTGATTAGCCCTATGGTGACGAGCGTTGTAGTTCATAAACTAAATTTTGGACGAGTTGCACCCCTAAAAGAACGAAAACGGAACTTTAATATCTTTTACCAACAGCTAGCGGCTGTCACAGAGCCTCTGTCAAAGTTACGATTGATTGTACACCAGTTTAATACAATGACTTTTTAGACCATCAAATCTCTGCTGTCATACTGGTCTCTTTATAGAATCTTAAAGGATATGTAGCGGGTTACTGATTACCCGCTAATGAAGGTACATCGAGAAACAATAGTTAGGCTGAATTGAAGATCGTCTGAGAAGAGAATGGTCCCTCACTGATGTTTAGGCCAAAGTCGATATTCTCTGCGCCATGGTAAACGGGTCTTTGGTGCACACTAGTGAATGAATGGGTCGTAAAAGGGAGGTCTTGCAAACCAAGGAGATCTTAGAGCCCTATGTTTCCCTTTCAGGGGTACAATTGACCCTCGATTCATTTCTATGGAAAATAGCACACATCTACATGGGGCTAATCAGGCGGATGACTTTTTTGGAAAGTGAACATATTAACTGAATAGACTCGCCACCAAGTCTCCAGACTTAACGGTCAATCTACCAACTTGGTAGATTGGTGGACCTACCAACAATCTACCAGACTTGGTGGCCAATATTGGTGTATATATACAGTCTTATCTTCAGACTTGGTGGCCAATATTAGTGTACATATATAGTCTTATCTCCAGACTTGGTGGCCATCTAACCTGACATGCTTTTGGGAAAACAAATGAAATTTGCCTTTTCCCACTTAGAACCCTCCAAGATCTATAAACAGCGTATATAGCAGTTGGACCGATTTGCAGGGACTCGTAAACTACCTCATTTCTAGGATGAAATTTGTTATGAGAGCTGCATGAATATTAGAGGGGGCTATATTTCCTATTAGCCTCCGTTTTCATTTGTTCTTGCAGCCTTTGTTTTAGACCTTTTTGAGCCGAATAGTCTTATGCACGATCATGCGTATGTACTATGACTCTTGTATAGTGTATGTATGAATGATATCTACATATGTGCATACGAAATTTCATTAAAATCTGTCCACCTGTTCTCGAGATAATCAACCAAATAGGAAAATTCTCTTAATTTTGAATACTAATGAATACTTCAAGAAAATACTGCGGAGACGAAGATCGTAACGAAGAATACTCTGTTCCTGACCTATTCATAAGAATGAAGAATGGTTTTTTTTCTCTATCTTATTAAAATGAGCAAGCGAAAGATTTCTAAAATGGAATCCTAACACTTGTAGAGCTTGAAAATGATTTTCTTCATCTGTAAATGTTGATACTGGTTATGGTAGCATTAAAGATGAAGATGGCGATTTTTTTCCTGATTAACTTCCGTTTTTCTTAAATAGGTATGGCTTAAGTATATCTATATATTAAGAACTAAAGTTACACTAAAAAAACTTCCACCACAAATTTTTTATGGTGTAAAACAGACTGTTGGAAAACAGCATTCCTAAAAAGCAAATTATAACAAATAAAATGTTTATATGTGTATGATTAAAAAATGAAAATATTCGTTTTTATTTTATTTGAAAGCAATCATCATTTAAGCAAGTCTAGTGATAAATATAAAAAAATGATAATTAATTATATCAAAAATACAATTTAAGTTGTCATGCCAGCTTTATGTCTCCTACTCTAACTAACGTTAATTGAAATTATGATTGAGTTGCATGAATTTTCAAAAAACTAATTTTCACAACCATCAAGCCGACCTTAACAGACTTGAATTTTGAAGAACAAACTATTGAGACAAGTGCATGGCATTTCATGAGCATTTTCAGATGGTTATTAAAAGTATTCCACAAAAAAAAAAAAAAAATATTATCATAAGATCACATAAGAAAGGTATACCTTGCACGTATTTCTTATAACAATTCTAGTTTCGGTTTTGGTTTGAATTTTTTGTTATTAGTTTCTGTTTAATGTTTTTCTGAATTTTGTCGTGTATGTTTTTTCAATGTCCTTCCTTAGGGCGTTTTTTCATCTCTGAGGAGTTTTAATGACTCAGAGAAACAATGACTTCAAAACGCCATTTTCGTACATACATTGCGTGGCAATTAATCGAACTATCCAGAAGAACTTGACATCCATATCGAAAGACGGATACGTTCATTCGACATATATAGATGCGTACAGATGTTAATCTAAATCCCACGATCGTGCATGAGAGGTAAAAAATCAAAATAAGGAAATATTGCTGCCTTTTCTGATTTTTTCATCTGTGTTTGAAAGCTGTGTAGTAAAACCTGAAAACAAACACACGTCATCAGCTGGTATATCGCCATTTGGCTGCTTTTTTAGAAACACGGATTTGGACGCTTGTACGAAGTGGCAATCATTTACCCATGGTATAGCTACGCATGTTCAACAGGATGCGGAAATTGTTGCATGCTTTTATCAGTAATAGGCAAGATTTAAGTTCTTGCATGCGTGGCAAAAGCAGTGATGTAAACGGCTAGCAGTCAGAGCACCTTAACGTGTAAACTATTCGGTAATTTCAATCAGTATCGCAAAGCACTGCAAGGAACATTCGTGGTACTGTTATCATAGGCTATAGACTTCGCAATAGCTAACCGAACTTCAAACCGAAGGTTACATTAAGTAAATTGGCATACAAGCAACCGTTGCGTTTATTGGCATTAACTGAAAATGATCTCTGTCTTAAGACCTGTGGTCGGAAATGGACCACCGAAATTTTCTGCAATGAATCTCATATCTATGTAACGGATGGCGATTGAGAAATCCATGTCTGATAACAGATAACCTGGTGGTAAGATAGACTTGAGTTTCGTTTGCAACAGCCGTAGCTCCCGCCAAGCAGAGATGGCTATGACTGCAAATCATCTTTTGTCAGATTTACAGACATATTAAGAGTCGTACTATACTTTGGTGAAGTTTTGCACTCTATTTTGTTGATATTCCTAAATAAAGTCGCCACCGTATTTTCCAATACGATAAAGACTATGTATACATCACCGAGGACTCCGGACAGTGCTTGCAACGTTCCAAGCAGCGTCCGCAAGATCGCCAGATTTGTCACCAGTGCAACCACATCGGATGTCCACTGCAATCGGATTAGACACATTGCAAAAGCTCGATGTATTATGATGAAAGATCAAGTTTGATTGACGTTCAATTCCTCAGGATTATATAGCAGTAAATTACATGATTTTCGGAACGTCTGACTGACTGCACTGCCAATCGTTGCAGCATAGTGTATGACTTATTTTTGTAAGGTCTGACTGACTGCAATGCCAGTCTTGGCAGCCCAGACACTTATTGAAGCTTTTTTGACGTGCTACATTTGCTGTACATGGCTAAAAATTAAATCTAGTTCACCCTTAGGTTTTTTTCTTCAGATACTTTATTTCCTCTGTTTATTCTCTGTCCTTCTGATACTTCTATTATAATTTCGAACAGTGTACTTCAAAAGAGTATATTTTATCGCTTGCAATATGAAAAACATAAAAGAAAATTCTTCCCTTAATATGTTAACTACTTGAAACTGGAAATATGTTTCGGGTATTTTTCTAAAATTTATACTAATTTGGTATTACTGCTCTAAAATAATTTGAGATGAGTGTGTAAGGGGGAAAAGCGAATTTTTGCCAACGCGTATTTCATTTAAACATTTCTCCAATTTCAGTATCAAAGTTATCAAACTGATGTCAGAAAAAAGTATTTTTAATGCTTCCAAATCCTTTTCACTTATATTTCTAATGTTGCATAAAAGCATGTTGCAGTAATGGTTTCTGTATAGATAAGGTAAAATGCAAACATTTGTGCTGTTAAAGACAGTGCCCATAGTATAAATGTCTACTAAACATTTCCATTTTAACACCCGATTTCAGAAACGAAATCCTCATTACATCTCCATTTCTATTGATTGTTACCAGGCATCCCCTGAAATGAGTTTTCGTCGCGGGTGGTCGACTAAGGGCTCGAAATGAAAAAGATTTACATGGCGTCAGTGTCACTTTGTAGCTGTCATCTTGTAGTTCGTGGTATTCATCGGTAGCTCGCGTGACTTTTGATAGACATACAGTAATTCTTCTTAGTTACTAGCAGACATTATTGCAATAATATGAAGAAGTGATATTCATGAATAAAGTTTTAACAAAAGGAGAAAGCCTAATTTTATATTTTCTCTGTTTTCCAAACTGGTTTTCATGGCTTCCAACAATAGAAAACTGCAAAGAACCATTGAATGTTAAAATTTCTCCCTTCCAAAGCTGATATCACGGATGTATTTCAAACACTTATATATATGTAATAGCAAAATTCTGAATTTTAGTGGCTAGGAGGAAGTATGAATATAAATTTCGACAGTACTTTTCCCATTTTTCTCCAAGAAAGACTTCATGCAATACGTTTCTTAGTAAAAATTAAATTCCGCATATTTATGTATTTGTGCCTGAGTCGTCGCATCTCCCTCTCCCGCTAAGAATTTTCAAATGCTAGATAAGGAATAAGAAATTAAAAATTAATTTCATGAGCTTAACAGCTCTATAATACTGCATTATTCTGATTTAAATTTCCTGTTTTAACTTAACTCTTCGAGTCACACGAGTCAATCAGAAGTACAGGACATAATTATCCCGTAGACATCAAAAGGTTAAAGTAGATCTTAAAATTATTCAAGAAAATTTTTCCGAAGGTCAAAAATTCTTCGCTCTGAAAAATTTGTTTCTTGTAAGATAATTTACTTGATCACTGTCCAGAGTCGTTATTAGGAAGCAAGAGATGTGAAAAATGAGCAGTGCCCTCACCAGGACTCGAACCACGGATCTCTCGAATACGCGTCAAGCGTGCTGACCATTACACCACAAAGGCATGCGAAGAAGGCGAGAGAAGTACCTTATAACTGTTAAGCAAATTTTTATAAGCATACTATTTTTAAGCCTGCAGACTGGTAATCACTAAAAGTAGTTTTTTAAATGGTATAACATCTTGTTTTAATTTAATGGAAAATTTTTTGAGAGCCAAGAAATTGCTCCTGATACCCTGTTGCTTTGAATTGTGAATTGAAAATTTAATTATTAATTAAAAATTTAAGATGATTAAGAAAATAACGAATTTTAAAGTAGGAGTTATGATCAGGTTGTAAATGCTTTTTTTAATTCTTCAGACACTAAAATATTACTTTATAATGAAAATATTTTTATGACGAATATGTCCACGCTTTTGATTAGGTAGAATGTAGGAGACTCAGTCCACAAAGTTAAAATGGGAGTTGATTAATTAAGGTCAGTTTCAAATTAAGCGAGGTTTCGATAGCTTGGTGATGCACCATGATTTCCTTTCGAGGCAGAGCCTTACAAAAACAATGGCGGATTCTACAATGTAAGTTGTTTTATCGAATCCGATATTATTTAATATTCGAGCATTACAAATTTTAGGCAAATTAGCTGACAATCGAAACGTAAAAGAAGGTAACTAATCTCTCTGGAGATTAGATAGATAATTATTGATATCTGAAAATAATTCTTGGGTAGGTATCAAGTGAAAATTTAGATTTCTAATTTATTGTCAGCCTGTATGTAAAATCTATATTTTAGATTTATTACAAGACTAGCATGCATATAATAATGAAATACTACTTAGCTAATAATAACAGTTAATTTTGGAAAGGGCCATGACTAAAAGAACGTTCATTACATGTAATAAAACTGACTGGAAAACTTGAGAGGTACAAAAGTGCAGGAACACTGCATGTACGCATTGAAAGAATGTTGTAAAGCAATCAATAACTTGCAGATAAAGAAATATATAAGTTTTCCTCTTTATCATAAAATTTTCTTCAGTTTAAGGAAACAGAAGAAAGATAATTTTAAACAGTCATTGCGATATAATCAAAACTAATTTTAGATATCGAGTAATCGTTAATTTAGTTCACTGCTTTAAAAACTTAGACTGGGTATAATAAACCATATTTTTAATGTGAAAATGGTAGAAAGTTGGAGAATTCATACTTTTTGCTTCAAAAGTGGGTTAGCAACACCGTTTCTTTCAATCTAATGGCTGAGAAAAGGGAAAATCGAGAAAGAAATATCTTTCATTCGGCGCAGTACAGACAGAATAGCACACGGTTATGACGAGTTGAGGACATGTCTATTTACTTAATTCCTGTAAATGTGCGCATGTGTGTATGTATGCGTACATGGATGTGAGTATGGTCACTTCCACTACGTCCATTGCCCTGTATTTACTACACCAGGCATAACGGAAATGGTGATTACACTGTTCTAGATAATTAAGCACCCCACAGAGGAACGAGAGCGGAGAGGAAAACAATAAACGAAAACCACCGTCTGTCGCTAGATAAATAGAGTTCTGCAGATTTTGAAAGTGTCCTTATTCTTTTGTTCAGCTTTTTGTGGACTTTTTTCTTGAGCAACGATTCAAGTGATAAAATGTTTTTTGATAAGGGGAGGGGGAATCTTTTCCTTACTATAAATTTGTTCTTAATCCGAACTTCAAATTATGGACAAAGTAGATAAATGTGAGTTAAAGTCATATCGTATTTCTTCAAACTTTAAGAAACTGTTGGTGAGCAATTTAAAAGAGCACCAAGTAATTTGATGAATTAGAAGCGGAAATAAAAAACTGCACGTATCGAAACCGAATTATATCAAAACCAGAAAAAAAACTTGATATTAATCTTTACATAAAAAGAAGCTGGAAAACAAGCTTTAACATGCTTATAGAAGAAAAAAATTCTTATAATTCAGCTACATGTTTTTTGATACGGAGTGAAAGAAAAAGTGTTATAATTTAACTGTATGTCTAAGATAATTTTTTGTTTTGTTTGACCTTTTTAGTCTTTACGCGAATAAACATCATACGTTTACACTTAGAAAGACATATTTATTAACCTGGAAAATCCTTTTAAAGTTTTCACAACTATTAAATAATGCTTTATAGCATTTAATACAATGCAAAGTTGTAAGATATAGAAATGCGAACATAATTCATTCTCCATTTTTTTTTGCAGTACATTTAATTTTATTATTGACAGTGCTTTCACTATGTGCTGTTACATTTCCTAAGAAGTCTCTGCGACTTAGGTACTTTTCGAAGACTTTTTCCTTTATCATTTAGTTTTAAAACAGCATTTTCAGCAATAATAATCTAGATACAAGGAAAAAATCTAAACTCCAAGTATAAGGAATAATCCAGATACAAACAATGAAATCTAAGCTTCTTTGTTTTTATACAGAGGTTCCTTACACATTTTAAAAATGGCTTTGATTTAATTTTTAAATTAAATTCCTTCAATAAAATTAGATTTAAAAACGCTTTTAGCTTTCCGAAATGAAATATTTCTGTATATATAACTACAAAACATTGGAAATTCATGAATTAGTAAGTTATCTTTAATAGCAATAGAGAAAACCGTCTAGCATCGCATTTTCGTGTTAAAAGGATGACATTCGAAGAAAATATGTAAATTCCAAAAGTAAATTAAGTGGTCTCAAAGAGAAATTCACAGACAACAGTATCTTTAAATATCTCTCCATCAACAGTAAACATGATTAAAAAAATCAGGTCTTTGGTAATTATTTTCTTTAGTATCTACAAAATTATTTATCACTAAAGCTATACGTGGTATACCTAAACTTACTGCTAAATTTCTTAAAACTGTCAAAAGTGCTAAATATCAAATCGATGCCTTTTTCTCTTCATACATTTACTTCTAATCTCCATTTTATATTCCTGCAGCTTACCTTGACATTTTGCCATCGGATTTTTATGCATTTAAATTTCTAATCAAAACGCTTTTTGAATGCAGAATTAAAACGCTGGACGTAGTATAAAAATCAGTGAAAATGGGGTTACAGAAATAACCTCTGTTAACTGTAAGAAATTTCGTATTGTCTGGAAAAATATAGATTGATTTATAGAATTAAGGTAAAGTTCATGAAACAAAACATTACAACCCTTTTATTTTTTTTTATTAATTATGTTGCAAAATATTCATTCAAAAAATGTGTTAACATCTTGATATATCACAAGCTCAAAGCACAAGCAACGTTTCAAAAATGTAGGAGAGTTAAGAAAAAATTTGCATTTGTTGAATTTGTAATAAAAATAGTAAAAATCAAAACATTTTCTAATGGTATATGCTCTAACAGGAATTCAGTTACTAAATTCTATGGGAAAAATACCTATTATGAAGGCAGTGGAAAAGTATTAGTAGAAAATAAATACATGGGATTAGTTTGAGCTTCGCATATTAGTTTCTTTTTCTTTAATTGGCTATTGGCAAAGCCCACCAGGTTTAGCTTCCTAAGTGAAAAGGTGCCTTTCTAGATAACTTTCTATGAGACCCTGGCTCGTGCTCATGTTGCAAATACAAGAAAACCGTGAAAATGCGCATGCAGCGAACCCAATGATCAACATGAGAACGCGGGTTCAACTACTAGTAATCATCGATCATATCCCCTCAGCCAGTGGGCACGACTCTAATAATGATTAATGAAAACTTTAATGATATTTGCACTGATTCTAGCTTGAAATTTGTAGAAGCCATATTTACTCTCTTTCTTCATCATGCATGTGATGTTATGAATCTTGTAAGAGGCGAGTAGAACAGGTTAAGAAGTTTTTAGCATGCGAATTGTATAAAGGAAGGATACATTTGTAAGCATCAAGCAAGTCCTTTGACAAATTTCGCACTACATCTGGTTTCGTAGAATGTCCTTTTTTCAATGCCACACAACTTTGAAGAGATCTGCCTCACTCTAACTTATTAAGTAGAAACTCATGAAATTCATTGTTTAGGATGATAATTTCTTTAAGTTTCATAGGGAATATTGTTGTTTTTCCCAATCACATTCATCTAACTTTCAGCCTTTGTAAAAGAACAATTGTTTATTAGTCAGTTATTGACTGCTACACTACAAATTACCTTCTTCTTTCACATAGTGTGCAAGCATATCCCTACAGCTAACATTTCCTCATTAAGCACCCTGTTTTTACTTTGCTGTAGATATTTTGTTTTCATTAATTTTTTTAGCTATCGTCATTGTAATAGTCCTTCTTTTCTAATTCCATATAATCCACCAGCTGAACATTTTTTTTTTTTTTTTTTTTGTAATTAGCACAGTCTCTATCAGCAACTTTTGTTGCTTTTCACTGAAAACACACACACGCAAAATAAATAAATAAAAACTCAATATCAAAGTCCCATATTTTTGAAGAATTTAAGCAGAACTAAGAAAAAGGGGAAATATAAACACCTTTTTACATTATGGTAATTTTATTAGCATAAATGCTTAATATGCAGTTTCTCACTATCTTTACAGAAATCAAAATTATTTAATAAGGAAATTTATACTTATTTTAACCTACGTAAAGGATTCTTCATGGCAAACAAATGGAACTTGTAGTTTATAAAAAATTATCACTTGCAAAATACATTAGTTAATTATTAGAATATTAGAACATACTATCCTAATAACCTCATTTTTCGATCTACTTTTTATTTGCAATTTTTTAGTTATCTATTATTCTTTTGTTTTTCATGATTAATAGTTTTTATTTCTTTTTACTATTGTGACAAGAATGAGGTTTAGTAATCTTTATGATTTATTACATAATTTACAAATTTGCTTTTACAATTTTTAATATTTTCATAGTCATAGATAATGTCAAAAGTTTCAGTGTGGCTATAAAAGCAAAGAAATTTTTGTCCTTTTAGTGTTTCATATTGAATAGTGTGTTTTAAAAATATCTAATATGCGAGTTTTAGAAAAGAAGATAAATTTAAAAGCACTTTAAATTAATATTTTTTACCGATATTTACCAGAATTTACTGAAACAGTTTTTTAAATATATATTATAGCAAAAGTACTTAATCCTCATATTGTATTTAAGATTATGAATAACAATCCGCAAGCTGAATTTTATACTTATTAAATTAGGGTAGTTACCTATAGTTAAAGGCACTTTCCTAGTAAATAAAAGTGATGTATTGTTGATTGCATTAAAAAATGTACTTTTAGCAAGTCTGTCAGAAAAATTTCCGATTTTCATGAGCTACGATATTTTATTTACTTTGACGCTTATCAATCTCTTTCCGTAACTCTTTCCTACCCTATTTGATCAATATATGATCGACTTAACTGAGAGTTTGGTTTCATTTGCTTTCACATCTCTGCTTCTTACTGTTAAATTAAACAAGGAAGGCATACATTTCATGCGAACATATTTACTTCTTCCACACGTAAATAAGCAACAAATGAATAAAACTGGAATATATGCATGTTATTTACCTTACTTTAGCATGCCAGGCTATTGTCATTTAAATCTGAGGAAAGAGATAAAATACGCTTTTTCATTAATTTTTCAGATTTACAAAAGCAATTAAAATTTCTAAATGATTTTTACACAAATTTTTAAACAACATTTGCTTATTTCAGGTATTTTCATAAACTGATATCAAATTGCATGATTAAATCGATTAGGATTAGGCTATTTGAGTTGGGCAAAGTGCATGAGAGCTATCTACCAAAGGCGGAGAAATGCCATCGTAAAGCCCCACATGGTAAAACCACACAAAATGTCGATGCAGCTAACTCACTCGTTTGTGCTCGAACTCAGGTCTAGCTAGATTTCAGCGGTCTTAATCACTCAGCTACTGAAAGGACCATACTTCGCTTAATAGGCGAAACAACCACTATTTCCTTTAAAATTGCATATTATCCTTCTATTGTTGAAGGCAGATAATCTTAGTGTACTTTGCTGTTGTCAGATAAACCAAACCGCACAAAATCTCTTATTGTGGGGTTAAAATGTCTTCGAATGCACTGAAAATCTACTTCTGATGTTTACAATAACGAACTTTGAAAATACTTATTCGTACCCAAAACCATTTTTAGTTTTTTCCAAAGTTGATATGATCTGGCTTCAATAAATGGAGAATCAAAGGTGAAATTATTGGCGCTTTCAGAAAATGAATATTTACAATAAAATGATGGAAATATTTAAAAATTTATACCAGTTTAAACATGCTGTCAAACAGGCCAAATACTTTGAAATAGACATTGTCATTACGAAAATATGATAATTTAATACTTTGAAATTTCTTATTTAATTACAGCTTTTATACAATGACAAAAGCCATGGCAAAAAATGCTGTAATGGTGTTAAGCATAGCTCTTGCTTTGCTCTAAATGCAAAACGAGCGTTACTTCCTGGAATAAAAGGAAGAGTTTGATTCCAAAACAATCCGACCACAACACGATTCTTTGTAATTATTCAATTAAAATCAATAATAAAATTTTACTTAAGAAAAAAAATGAAAGCAATTAATTTCAGCTTAAACGTACTTTTTCTGGTAGTTGAATCCTGCACTGGAGTAAGCATTCGCCTTTTAAAGTCGCTAGTTTCTTTCCTTCCAAGTGACATTTAATTTTGTAACATTCAATTTTATTCTGTATTAATCATGAAAGAGATTATCAGAAAATTGCTAGAAAAACAGCAAACTGACTTCAAATGGGAATATGCATATAATGCAATGTAAGAAATGAAATAAGCAGATATAAAAGAGTTATAGTTATTTTTGATGATTCTGCTTGCAGAATTATAGAATCAATAATTATCATTAAGTTTGGTAAACGATTGTATACCAACCACTCGAATTTTAATTAAAGGGGATCGAAAAGAAGTCTTATCGATATACCAACTGCGCGAGATTAAGGAATAATGCCCAGCTTTTCCATCCTTCCTCGTTAAAACGCACAAAGAAAACACTCGAAAATCTACGAATTATATAAATTTGCTTTTGCCACCACATTTTTTTTCTAATAACTTGAATTCCCAAGAAGCGTATGGTTGCTGCAAAAAGTAATTTATCTTTACAAATAAGACGATTGGTTCAGATTCTAAGTTCCTATGTTGTGTCAAAACTTTGCACATATTAAAATTTAATGAAAATGCAGAACACTCTAAAGTAAAAATAAATTACATTATCGTTTATATAATAATTTTAAAATGCTTAAAAGAATTCAAAAATCGAAATTTACTAATGTTATCCAGGGATTAGAAACCTTCTTACAAGAGCTTTAAACTTTAGCTTTTAGCTGCCGATATTTATACATTTTTTAGTTAAAGTTACGCTATTTAGACCTAATTAGAGCTCGTTCTAGTAGACCTGTTTCGTTGGTACATATATACGTACATTATGGTTATGTACGACTGCAGGGAAAGAAAACTGCAATGAAAATAATAACTCAAATTTCGAACTCCAGGCGAGAAGGAAGTGCATGAAGACCAAAAAAACACAAACTAGAAATACAAAACTTTATTTAATCACAGCATTTATTCAATGTGCCTTCCATTTGCGTTATTCATATGTTCAAAGCGCGTTATAACATGCTTAACAGTAGCATGAAAGGTTTCTTGATTAATTACAGCAACAAGAAGTGTTATACTTTTCTTTTTTCATTCATGCTTAGTCCGTATGCTTCTTCCATATACACTATCTTTAAGAAATTCCCGCAAATAGAAGATACAAGGTTTCAAGTCCGGAAACGATGAGATCAGGTATTCGGAAAACTTCTCGAAATTACCCGATCACCTACAAACAGTGCACAAAGTACAGGTCCCGCAATATGAGGTGATGCACCATCTTGAATAATGATAGTAGTCTCTAATCATTCTCGTTCTTGTAAGGCACGAGTGACTTGCTGCTGAAGAATCAGTAACAGGCACCGGTTTGGAACACCTTTGAGGACCTTGAGGACTCTTCTTCTCAAAGAAAAAGGGCTCAAAGAAATCAGCAGCAAAACCACATCACACAGTAATGAAATCAGTATGCAGAGATCGTTCATGTACAAGATTTGGACATACATGCAGTACCCCGCATGCAACAGTTTTGAGCATTACCTGCTCCGTGTAGGGTAAAATGCGACTCGTCGGATCACAAAATATTTGAAGGCCATGCATTGTCAACGACTATTCTGGCTAAAGCCAAAAGAAAGCTAACAAAATCAGTATGTTTGTCCGGGTCTGCAGGATGCAGCTCTTGCAGAACTTGAGTCTTGTATGGATACCGCTTTACAATGGTTAGCAGAACATTTCGTACTGTCGATCAACGAAGAGACAAATCACGTGACACCACTCGAGTACTTGAATATTGGGAACCGGATGCTCCATCGCGGCAAGAACGACTTCTTCCACAGGTTTGTTTGACGTAGTTCCTTTCCACTACTTCTTTTCCGTCACCTTAGAAATATCACTTCTGCCTTTCGCTTGGAAACAGTTTTAAAACTATGATAACATTACATCACTCTGTATATTAATGAAAATATCGCGTCATTCATAATTTTTTCTGTTTCATATCTTTGCATCAATTTTTTTTTCACCGTTTCTTTTTAAAAGATGATTTTATCAATTTTGCTATAGTACATAACTCTAATGTCCAAAAATGTATCTGTTGATTTTCAAAGGTTGAAAAACAAAATCTTCAGACTCTTTTAAAACAACAATAATAAAAGATAATTTTTAGGTAAAATTCTAAGTTTTTTTTAAAACTATCCGCGCTTTTTTAAGTTTTTGCTTAACACGCTCAATGGTGTTTTTCACTATGGTCAAGTTTTTGCCATCGATTTTTAAACTATTTCCTGATAAGTTACCAAACTCAGATTTTGCACGCACACTCATTGTGGATGACAATACAATGTTGTTAAGCGATCTTTTCAAAATTTGGGCCTTTTTCTTTTTAAGTTAATAATGAAGCGATTTCTTGCAAGTAAATTTGCTTAGTGCACAAACTAAAGCTAACATAATTTTACGGTTTGCACCATCGGATAGAGCGAAAACGAGCTTTCGAAAGAAGTTTCTATGGAATTTTCATCATAATTTCCTATTTTTTTGACAAAATCGCTGGGTTTTTTTCGACCACTTGATGTAATAAAATTATTGAAAATAAAAGAGAATTATTCATTGTTGAAAAACAAATTTTCAATTGAATAATTTAACTAATAATGCGTAATTGAAAAAAAAAAGATGAAAATTTAAAAAAATTAAAAGTTTTTAATAAAATAAGCTTTTATTTAAAACTCTTAAAATCATTAAAATGAGATAAAAGAACAAAGAAAATTATCATATAATGAATGCGAACAAGAAATTACATGATTCTCTTTACAAAATTCATCTACAATTTTGTATCACGAGTAATAACTGACCACCTAAACTGCGCGCATGGATGCCTAAATAACGAAATCCATTAACCTAATTCCATTATCTAAAGCATAAGCTTATTTTTTTCATAAATTTATCAAACTCCCCTTCTTTCATTATTCGTGATTCGAGAAATTGTAAAGGAATTTTTGTGAAAAGAATTGTTTGATTTCTTGTTCCCATTAAACTATGTAAACGTATTTCCTCCTTTTAGCTCATTGATTATTTTACGACATATTAATAAAAATTATTTTTTAAAAACTTAAAATTCTTTAAAATATTGTTATAATAAAACTTGCATTAGACATTGAGTGATAGAACGCTTTTGAACAAGCATTAAATTTAATTTGCATTCTATATTTAATAATTTCTAAGCAGTTTCGAAAGAGATATAACTCAATAATCGTCCAACCAACAAATGAGAAACAAATAATTCTATTTCTATCAAATACTGTGCAATTTTTAGAATAAGCGACTGCTATCGAGACAGCGGAAAAGGCAACTACATCGGCATCACACTGAACTTATAGTTGAAGAAGCGTGCAGTACATATACATGTCCTCTAAACTTAGTTAACTGGCGATGAGCAAATATTAAAATCGAATCAAAGTTTCTTACCTCATTAAGGCATAATCCAAACTGCGAACACGAGAAACACAAAATACAAAAACTTAATTTATTATAAGCTGTGTGAAAAAAATATCGAGTGGCGATATAAGCACTATCAACTCCCCATCAGGGGAATGTAAAAAGTTAAAGTTATGTAAACAGGAGTTTCAGTAGGATACAGTCTGTATTTCAGTTAAAGGGGTGAAGGTAACGCCGGAAGGGCAGCTTCTTCGTTTCCGCTTCCAATGGCGATTTTACAGTCTCTCACTCGATGGCCTATACCATCCGGAATAAGACCAATTATTTCAACAAAAATTCCAGTTGTGGTCTAAGCAAACGTTTTGTGAAAATGTCTTTATACATCGTTTTGCTGTTGCAGTGTTGTAATAATTTACCTTGGATTTGTAAATCACACACGTAGTGGTATTTTACGTCGATATGTTTACTGTAACTGTTGCCTCTTTCTTTTCTGGAAAGATTTATGCAAGATATGTTGTCCTCGAATATAAAGTTACGTTCCTGTTGAACGCAATCTAAATCTTCCATTAGTTGTACCATTCATTGCAGCTTCTATGAAGTTAAAGCTAAACGATGTATTCAGTTTCTGTCGAAGATAAGACAACAAAATTTTGTTCCTTGCTTTTCCACGATACTGCACTGTTTTCTATTTGAAATATGTATTCCGATGCAGATTTTCTGTCAGCGATGTCTCCTACCCAATCAGCGTCACTGCAAATTTGTAACTGATTGTAGCTCTCAGCGTATAACTTTAAATACGCCATCCCAATCCTATGTCGATGGATTTTCTACTTTTCTGCTAAGTATCCCAACAGAATTTGTTATGCCGGGTCTTGATAGTGTTGCTAAATATTATATAAGTTCTTCCATTGCTTACCTGTATATCGGGAAAACTGTTGTCTTGTTTGTTTTTATTCTTCATAAAATTTGTAGTCATGGGTTTATAGCTTACTTTCTTTTCTGCTTTCCATCAAATTTCTCGATTATACTCTTAATCTTGTTAGCCTGATGAAGTTTAAAGCTTCCACCTTTTTCTCTTTCAATTTCGATTCCTAGATTATGTGGATACTTTTCCAAGATTTTGAATATCGAAATGGTCTTTAAGAGTTTGTTCAACTTTCTTGAATTGATTTACTCTTATCGCTCACGACTAATTTTTTATCAACGTGTACGGTTATATAAGTTCTTGTATTTTCCTTACTTGATGTGAATGCACATGGATCAGCCCTTCCTTGAATATCTCCTTCAGCTATTTCGCGGTTCTAGTTTCTGGCTGCCTGTTTTATCCATAGATACTTTGTTAAATTTACAAAATTTGTTTGCGTCTCCCAATGAAAAGTAGCCTTCCAGTTGCTTCATGTTTATTTCTTCTTTCAGGTCTCCATACAGAAAAGCTGTTTTTACGTCGAAATGGTTTACGTACATGTTCATTTGAGCTGCTATTGCCAAGATATTTCAGTGTATTTTATGACTGACGACTATCAGACGACTTTTATATCTGATAACATTTCCTAAAGCATAGGATTTTATTTTGTATACCCATTTATTTCAATTTGATTCCTTTCCCTTTAGAAGATCAACTAGTTCCCATGTTTTATTCCTGTTTAGTGATTCCATTTCTCCTTTTGTGGATTTCTAGCACAGTTTTTTTACTTTGGTTGGAAATGTTTGAAATTCTTGCTGTCTTCGGGAATGTTGATTTCTTCGTTCTTTGCCATGCATGAGAATCTGTTTGGCAAGATTCTCGTAGTCGTACTTGTGGATCTTCTGGGAGTAATAAGTGAATTTCTTACTTCTGTTTCGATTTCTACTTTAAGACATAATTCTCCCGTATCACTTTCTTTAAAAGATAATTCTACTTCTTCATTCTGATCATTTATTTGACGAGGTACTGCTTCCTTTTTGTGTTCGTCGAATAATACTCTTCTTTTTATGACAACGTTATTTGTAAGTGACATATAAACTGTATATTTGTTTTCCTTCAAAATCAGGAACGTATAGAACATTTATGAGCTTCACTTCTATTTCGTTATCTTCGTCATTTATTCAGTATAAGTATTCTTCTCTGATGCCTTCGGACTTCATTTGAGTGCCAATAGCAGTTATACCGTATTGCTTCTATCTAATTTCGTGAAAAATTTTATATTATTGGTCATATAACATGTGGCTTCTGAATTAACTGAATAATTTGAATTTTAGAATTTTCTTCCTTTGGTAACTTCGAATGAATAATTTTCAGTCTTCTCGAATTTCTTGTTTTTATTTTTATCTTCATGTGTATCTTCGTTTAGAGTAATTTCCGATTTTTGTTTATTAATATAATTTCCTTTATTAGTTTGCTTTTCATTCTTGAAAATTGGATTAATTTCGTTTTTCTCCCTTTTTTTTCGGGGAGTTATTTAAGAATCCGAATGCTTTTCCTAAGTGTCCTAATTTTTTGCAATAATTGCATTTTCGTTTATTGAAGTGTTTGAATTTTGTGTCGAAATTAGTTTTGAAAGCAGCTGTCTCTTCTTTTCGCATGCCATCCTTTCTCCTCGAGCATTCTTCAATCAGTTTCGTTTATACTATTCCAACGTCAGTTCTTCTGAGTCTGCTTCTAAAGCTGTAATAATATCTTCGCAACATTTTAGTAAACCGCTTGGTAAGTGTGCTGCAATATGACTATCCTTTATTCACTGATTCCGGAGAATTTTTTCCCTTCGTGAATTTTCTTTAATTCTTTCTGCATTTCTTTAGCTGTTGGTTTATTCCTTATATGTAAGATCTGGTTGTCTTCTACTAGTATACTTATGGTAGCTTGTGCTTGTTCATCGCTTTTGATCCACTCATCAGTATTTTCTTTTGGTGTATCGTTTGCGGTTAAATCCCATAAATTTTCCAATTTTAGAATCACTTCTGGTTTGTATTGGCACAGCTAATAGTTGTTATTGTCTAATTTCACCGCTAAGTATATAAGGTATTTCTCCCGCCTTCTTAGCATGCCTTCGTGGTGGTTCTTAGCATGCATTCGTGGTCAGCACACTTGGTGCGTATTCAAGAGATCGTGGTTTGAATCCCGGTAAGGCATTGCTCCTTTTTCATTTCTCCTGCTTTCAAAAAATTATAATATGTCTACACTGGCGCCTGAACTAAAAATGTGGATGATGCTTCTCCACCACTAGGATTTGGCAATTGGGTCCCCTAATCCCCAGTCACCCTTTGAAAGGGGGCTATATAAGGCATTTCTCCCGCCTCCTTAGCATACCTTCGTGGTGTAGTAGTCAGTAAACTCGGCGCGTATTCGAGAGGTCCTTGGTTCGAATCCCGGCGAGGGCACTGATCATTTTTCATTTCTTCTGCTTTCAAAAAAATACCTAATGTCTCTACAAGTACTTACTTTCGCAGCTAGTAGCCATTACTGTTTCTGTTTTCCAAATGCGCAGTACACAACTATATTGGTTGAGTTCCGTTTTTTGAAGATAGAAATGGCTTTTTCCGATTATCCAGAGGTAATTTATGACAGAATTTCTTTTCTGTTTTTATTTTAATTCTTGATAGCATATCTCGATATGTTTTATACATTTGGATGAAGTAAATATGAGCTCAGGCTCGTAATCAAATGTTGATGGAACGCGCAGTTCATTTGCTTGTCATCTAAACGCTATTAACTGTTGATAAGAAAATATTAAAGAATAATCAAAGCTTCTTACATCATTAAGGGAAAATCCAAACTGCGAACGCGAGAAACACAGTTAGAATATATGTAGAAACATATTTATTATATAAGCTTTAAGAAAACAAAATATTGCACGGCGATACAAGCACTATTGACACAAGCACTATCAGCTCTCCATCAGCGGAATATAAAAAGTTATGTAAGGAAGAGTTTCTGTAGGATCAAACCTATATTTCAGCTAACGGTTGAAGAGTAACGTCGGATAGGTTGCATCTCCGCTTCCGCTTCCAATGACGATTCTACATTTATAACATACCTCGCACCTGCCAAAAGACATTAAAAATGATGTTCGCCGAAAATATCGCTTCAAAAACATCGCAGACGAAAACATCACGGAGAAAACACGCAATGCGAAAACATCGCCGTGCAAAACATCGTAGAAGAAAAAGCAGCAAAGAGAAAATATCGCAGCTCTAAAACATCATGGTATAAAATATCGTCGTTAAAAAATAAACCGGTTCAAAAACATCGCAGGTTTTAAAACATTGATATATAAAATATCGTGGAAAAAATAAAGCATCTGCAAATTATAGCAGACGTATGTTTTCAGGCTTCAAATTTATTCATGTACGTCATATTTTTAATAAGAAGGCACTGGAACTCTTAACAGCTTCCGATGCCCGTCTTAGCTGATGGTTAAGGCATATCGATGAAGATAACAAAAATTGGATTTTTATAAATCACCAATCTTTATTTTCGCACATAATCAAATAATTACTTAGTAGATAAGATATTTCTAGATCATAAGCAATCACAATATTTTTTATATGCAAGTTATATCATCTTAGAATAAGAACAAAGGAGGGCACAACAACATAGAGTTATATTTTTATATGCACGTTATATCATCTTAGAATAAGAACATAGAGTTGTTCGCAATGGCGGAAGCTAGCGAAAGGAATGCAGCAGAATAATGACGTAGTTATTGTGCCAAGAGTATTTATACTAAATCTGATGTACAAGTACAGCTAATCTGTGATTGGTTAATTTTAGTTTTAGTTGATCTTTTCAAGTAGCGTTATGTAACATAGAAAGGTCTCGAATTTGGCAGAACAGATGAATTTAGGGGGAGAGCACCAAATCTAGAATCGTTAATTTTAAGGTCGCCAATTATTTTTTTTAAAGCAGCTATTGTATTTTGTTATATCTTACATGCATATTCCCATAATTATTTGTGAACTCTAGGAGGTGAGGAAAATTTTAACCTATACGTTTTATACTTTTGAAAAAAAACTATTAAATTTTTGCTAAAAATGCAAGAAGGAAACTTAAGCATTCAAAAATTGAAAATAAATAGAAAATTAATGCTACGCATAACAGTTAAAGGTATTATGTAGTTGAATATTAAAAGTTATTATTCAATTAATCTCTTTATAAATATGTATTGGTAGTTTTTCGTTAAAAATGTGGTCTAAAAATGTTTGAAAAAATGAGGACAAGTAAATGCCTGAGGTTAACTATATTAAAGTAGTTTAGTTAATTACCTAATTAAAAAATAATTTTCTTTCACTTTATTATTTGATATTATTTTTAGGCTATAAGACTATATTTTCCATGAAAAACTTCAATGCAACTTTATAAAAGAGATCAATGAAATAATGACCTTAATAATTAACTACATAAATTTTATTAACTGCTGTGTTTAGCATTAATTTTCTACTCATTTTCCGTTTTTGAATGTTTAAGTTTCCTTCTTGCTTTTTTAGCGAAATTTAATTCAGAAATATGAACTATGTAGATAAAAATAGTTTCCATTCCTTCTAATGCTCACTAATCATTATGCGAATACACATTTACAACTTTTAAAGCCTTCAAAGCACGTCTCCGATGTATAGTCATGCGTTGATTTGTAGGTGCATTATGTTTTGCCATTATATTTTCTGCGTCGATGTTTTAAACCGCTTCATTTTCGACTATGGTGTTTCATACCACAATGTTTTAGAACTACGATGTTTTATCCTTACTTTTTTTCCTCCCAAGATGTTTTGTCCCAAGATGTCCGCCTGTAACCCTAAAAATTTGAACCGTTAAAATAACAGCTTTTAGTCGTTACTTTTTTTTGCAGAATTAATTATGAAATATAAAATTTAAGACGTAGTGCAGATTCAAAATTAGTCCCTATTATAGATACCAAGAATGCATTTAATGCGATGCTGAGTGATTTTGACGTACCTCTTTATAAATTTCTAAGTGCAGTAAATGGCAGCTGGTCACAATATTTAAAGTTCCTGTCTGATACTATATAGTACTTACGAATTCTCTGTTTAGCACTCCAAGGAGAACAGAAAATAATAAGTGATCTCTGTAATTGTATTCAGTTCGCACCGAAAATTTCAGTTTTTCCAAAATGATCTTAAGAATGAATTCTTCGATCATTTTTATTTTCTGAAAATAAAATAATAGGAAATAAAATAAAGATCTTTCCATTTAAAACAAGAAAAACTTGGGGAATGTAAAGAAATGTTGGAAGAACTAATATCGGATTTTAATACTAGGTGTTACGACCTAAAATTTCCTAGTTCTTTTGCAATTGCCACTTACGATGATGGTTTGACTTTTAAAATAATACTTCAGAATCAAGACGTTCAGGAATTAAAATTTACAGAAATCAAGATCAAACAGTTGTAAATGCATTATAAACCTACTTTTCAAAATGATTTCTAGAGAGTTACGGCAGAATCAAAGTACTCGAACTGAAAGAAGACTAATTTCAGTTTGGGAGACAACATTTTTCTCCGTATCTTTTTACTCTCCTCGTTAAACCAGAACTTGGTGCGTTACTGTTAAATCGGTATATTACGCAGCTTTTATGTACCATGGGAGCAAGTTACTATAGATGTTGATAAGTTAAATATTAGATTTTTAAAGTTTTAGAAAACATGTGCAGACATATAAATGCAAAAACTGAATCTTTTTAATAACATTTTGATTACATTATATTTATGCTCTTGTATCACATAGCTATGCAAATCATAAAAATCTATAATTTTAAATTTGTTTATATTTAGTATCTTAAAAATCTAGTTGCCTAGTTAAAAGAGACAGATATTCGAATTCAGTTTTGGGTAGTCGTCAGGAATCGAATCCAGGACAAAAGACTTCAATTCATATTAGTGGGTCCATGTACCGTATATGAAACGTTTATGCTGGGAGAAACCAGAAGAAGTCTGGGGGTGCTGCTCTAAAAACTAAAGACATGATTATACTGAGAGTTAGTATCAGCTAGGAAAATCTGCAGTAATGAAGCTTGAATAGGAAGCAACTTTAATTTGGCTTAGATTTAGCATAAAGCTCTAGCGATTTCGAAGGCGGCCAGAAAAAGAGTCTTTCTTCTTCAGGGGAATTTGTTTTTTAATTAAAAAATAAAAAGACACCGAAAGTGCTATTAGTTTCAAACCTAATTTTTTTGCCCGCATTATCTTTGTCTGAGTATCAGTTTTCTAGTGTTACGACCAAATGCTATTCCTATGTATTATTCAAAAAAATATATAACGAATACAAATATATATATATATATATATGGCAACACAAGCAAATGGATGTTAACCTAAAATGTTATCGCCGCGTATGTTTTTAAAGAAAAAAATATAGTGAATATAAAAGATGTATGGCAACGTTTGGCATTTCATCTCTGATATCTTTATAATTATCGATAAACTATTTTTAATTTTAACGTTATAGTCTGTTGCCATTTGCAAAGCATAAGGTACTTAATTTTTCTTTTAAATTTAATCTACCTGTTACTAGGCGATTTAAAGCAATAAAAGCAGTTCTTTACTTTTTTTCGTTAATTATCTGGATTTCTGAAATTATATTAGCTGGATTTATTTAAAATATTACAGTTTTTTTTCTTATTATAGTAAATAATTTAGGTGGCTGGCTGCGGCAGTAGTCAGTTATTCGAAAAGTGAGATGAACAACAAAATTGATTAGACACAAAAGTAAGGTTCGTTTAGACCGTCTAGTGTCGAAAATATATGGTAACATTTAACACTGTATCGGCAGTTCTAAGGATATGCTGTTTTTAAAAGTTTGAGGCTTTTCTGTTGAATTTTATGTAGCGTAAGTGAGAAGAAACTTATGTTTAACGTAAAATTAAAAAGGCCAAAATGTTGTGTCAGCTGGAGTGAGTGCAAAAGATGATAAACTGCGAGCTCTAAATTTCATTAAAAAACCTTATGGTGCAAAGGCAAAATGTAAATTCTTTCATTTTCTCTCTTTTTTTTCCAGAAACAGAAGGAAACATTCCATATCGAAAACAATCGTTGAACATATTACCTTCGTCAAAGTGGTATCGAAATGTTCTAATATAGGCATTTCGTTATAAAATGCATGGACTGGAACATAGTTCAACTGAACGGACCACAGGTTTTGATCTTGAAGAACAGAGGACTTTATTCGATTGCCCTCGAGATTGATAAAGTTTAATTTTTTTTGGCCTGATTTTTAACTCATACAGCTTTTGTTCGCTATTAGTATTTTTGCAGATTTTTCATGTTTCTCATCCAGCTCAATAATTTAATTTGAGCCTTATACTACGCAACTTCGGAACGAAAAAAATAAAAATGAATTTTTGCTATTATTGTACATGTTTCATAATTTTAGTATTTGAATTATTTAATTTCGAAATGGGGTAATAAAACAGCTTATCGAGCAATGTCAAAAATGGCCTCGACTTAAGAAATGCTTAGTCATTTTTAGTTAATAAAGTTTGACCCAAATAAATAATTTAACAGTATGCATTTAAATGGAAGGACTAATGAAATCAATTTTATGATTAAAACAATACTTATGATTAAAATAAAAGCTTTAATTCGATCCACAAAATTTCATCCGTAAAAGGTTTCCTACAGAACAATTCCATAGAGTACGATTTCTAAATTAATTTAATTTCCATAAGCAACGTAAAGAAATCGGAACTACTTTCAGAAACATATCTTTTCATATTATTTTGCTACATAATTTAATCATTGTTTCTTATTATTCTTTTCGGAGGATATTTTTAACCTTTTGAATAAACTTCATGAAAAGAAACTGTAGGAACCGTTTGAATAAAAAGAAATGAAAGATAGTAGTCCCACAATGGATATCGATCACAAAATGTCTGGCTCAGTTGATATGCAACGAATGCAATAAAGATTCGTGGACGTTTATTAAAGTAAAATAAGAGGGAAAGGGTAGCCATATAACCACATGCTTCCATTCTCAGTTAGTTGACCTCAGTTCACGAAACCGAAGCGAGCATGCTAAATATTTTTTAAAAGACAGCAGAAATAAATGAGAGGAAAACTTTGAACTTGTGACACGATTTAAAGACACTGCTCTATTCTTAAAACTGTGCTTCCACCAAGCCCATCGGTTTGGAGTGAAAAAGAAACTATCGTAGATATTTTCGTGCAACCAGCAAAGCATTAAGACGGCATTTTGTCTATATTTTTTCAGAAGCTTTCTTTGGTAAAGTTCCAAAACAAATCTTAGTTATGGCTCTTTATCTTGACACTATTGTTCTCTTTTTTATAGGCATTCTGTGTTGTCTCTTCCTTTAGACAAGAAAGCTTTTTATTCAGTAGTGTACATATGTGGGCTTGAACGAACCGTTTGTGTGCGACAAATTACTGTATGAAACGAGAGAACGACGAGTTTGACTTCCCCATAAATAACATAAATTCATAGTTTCTCCTCAGAAAAGGGATTAATGAACGTGAATGTCAAAGCCATTTCCAGGTTCCTAAAGGTTCATGTTTCATGAACGGAATTCTATATTTATATTAATTGAACAACCATAGTGTAAAATTGAAAGAATGATTTGTTTTTGTAGTATGGATTAAAAGTTTGACTTATTTTCTAAATGTAAACTTAGTAGTTTAGCAAGTGCCACTGAATATTCAATCTTAGTTTTCTAAAAAAAAATATATTTTCACGAATGATTTCTTCGAAAGCCGTAACAATTACGCCATAAATCCGCATTGATATGCTAATAAATTGACGGAAATTAGAAGTAATTGCCATAAAGCATAGATTGCATATAATTCTTATATTCTTCCGCGTTTGTTTTTCATTTGACCCATTAATAATGAAAGCATTCCATTGTTAAAATTTTATCATAAAATAATTCATTTATTTCTTTCATAAAAACTTTCTATATTAAATGCCATAAGTTAAAACAAGTTCTGAAGATTTGAGTTTTAGATTAATACTTTAAATATTACAATGTTGAATGTTCTGTATTCACGCAGCCAAAGATAAACAAAGTCTCTATTTTCCAAAACTTTGTGCTTAATGAACTTACAAATCAAAATTCAGTTTATTCATTACAATAGTTAGCTTATAAACATTTTTTCTAAGATGTTTTTCGTATTCAAACAAACATGGAATTTGTCATGGAAATATTCTATTGGGTTGTTCGGAAAGAATATCGTTTTTTTCCCAACAGAGGGCTTATTAGTATTTTTTCATAGCCAACTTCACGCTTAAAGCCGCATAATCATTTTGACAGCTGATAGAGAAAGGCTTATTTGTCATAACGTTCGATTGATTCTATGCAGTACTAGTTTTTGGCCGGTGCCCTTTTCAAGTATGGAAAGTGGAAAGTAGCATTTTCGGCATATTTTACTTTTTTACTATCGAAAAGGTAAAAGTGCTATTCAAGCAAGAAAAAAAAAATATTCGATGTGTATAGAGAAGTTGTGCTGACAGAACGCCAGTACGTAAACTGGTTTGCAATCTTGATGATGCACCACGTTCTGGAAAGCCAGCTGAAGCTAAAGAAGAGCTTAAGAACATGAGAAACCCATATGTTGTTATAAATTGATAGCTCGCGCCGTTAGGTGGCGCTCCGAGAGTCTTCTCTGATATTATTCTATAACAATTTTAGTTTGGTGGAAGATCGGAGGTGTTAAGCCTAATAATGATGAAGGCATATGCCTAATAATAAGTCTTGTAACCATTGTATTATATGTAAATAAATTTGTGTGTATGAATAACGAACAAGAATCATCACTTATCTCTGGATTTAATGCTCTCTGAATGGTAATGGAAATAGTTACTGCATATGTTGAGCTCTGAGATTAAACATAAATGTTTTAAGTGATCATGAACTGTTGAATTCGATAAATTCAATCGCTCAGGGATCTCACGAGTTGCTATTCGCCGACTTGCATCAATTAATGCTTTTATTGTGTCTTCATCAGCTTCAGCTGGCTTTCCAGAACGTAGTGCATCTTCAAGATCAAGATTGCCGGACCGAATTTTGGAAACCAGTTTTAGCACTGGCGTTCTGTCAACACATCTTCTGTAAACACATCAGATGTTTTTTTTTATGCTTGAACAGCATTTTTACCTTTTCGATAGTAAAAATAGTAAAATATGCCGAAAATGCTGTTTTTTGCTTTCCATATTCGAAACGCCACCAACTAAAAAACACTGCGTAGAATCATTCGAACTTTTTCACAAACAAACCTTGCTATATCAGCTGTCAAAATATATAATGATTATGCGGCTTTTTAAGTGTGAAGTTGTCTATGAAAAAAATACAATTAAGCTTCTGTTGGGAAAAAACGAAATTACTTTCCGAACAATCCAATAATATAGGATGCAAGATTAAAATTTCACAGAATTAATTAAGGAGAGATATTTTTATCTACTTAACACGAAATAAAATTACATACCTTAATAAATTGGTGAAGAATTTTTTGGTTTTATTATCTAAATATTTGTAAAAAGAACTCTGGCCACAATTAAGCTTATTATAATGTTTACATAATAGCACCTTTAAGTTTAATCTAAAAGTACTTTTTATGAAAAAGTAAAATAATAAACAATGGAATAAAAAAGTGCATAATATTGATAAAAATTACGCATTTAGTTGCTGTTCTAAGTAATGGAAACTAATACTTTGTAAAATTCTTGTTATTTACATAAAGTTCTCGGTTATTATTTTTATGCAACATGCCTCTTTCTATTTATTTATTAAAAAATTGTGTAAACTTGTGTAAAATTTATGTCATTTTTGGGAAATCACCAATACAAATAAGTGAAATGAGATGTAATGGTCAATAAAATTGTGAAACGATGCTTATGTGTAGAAAATACGGATAAACTCACTAACTTTAGATACAAATTTAATGTAGACACTAAATAATTGGTTACTATTATAAAAATACCAAAGAAAGAATAAATCTGAGTTTATGACGAATTTCATGCGTGTGATCGTAAGAAAATTATTACTTTGGTGAAAATTCAGCCAATTTAATTATCGATGTTTCATTAGTATTGCTCTTTTCTTACCTCTTCCTAGAACGCTTAACTACGTTTTATCAGCATGACTTACCTCACTCTGGCTTGGCAAAGTTTGAAAGTGGATCAAACTGAATCAACAGGCCATTGGCAAAGCCATTTTCTTTTCTCTATATTTAAAGGGCTCATGAACAACCTGGAATTCACAGACTGTGATGTCAGGTTTTTATTTTTAAATTTTAAGACTTTTTTTTTTCAGAACTGTAATTAAAATCAAATTTAAATAATCAACGTAGAACTAAACAGTTTTGAACTATGGAACACAGAGATCTGGGTCATGAGGAATGGGGATTAATTGTGGTCACAGATAATAAGTAATGAATAATTTTTTTATCTAGCGGGAGACGGAAATACATGGAGATTTTTCCCTGTGCAAGGTTTGAGTACTCGTCTACTCTTACTAGTCTCGGAAGTTAGTGCACCATATGGCATTTTAGCACTAATACCAGTAAGTTTAAGCCTCTATTAATCTACAGATTTAGGATAAAGCAACTAGTGATTAAACCATTATGTTTACTTTACCTCTTAGAGCAGAATATACCAAGACTTCCCCTTGTCGATTATGTAAGTGCAAAGTTCAACGGTCATCTTACCTTGACTTTGCCCATTGAGGTATCTTCACGATGCTTAAACAATTTCTTGGTAATAATTTTCCTCTGGATTTTCGAAGAAGAAAAACAATTAGATAAATTTTATACGTTCTGTATTCACGCGCCTTCTACAACATGGAACATTACCTGTATGAAATACTCCAAGAACTGCAGGTCTGCCGAAATACAATTTTGCTCAGCCTCATCGGAGTACGGCAGTGCTTTGAGAATATATTGTTACGAAATGTCTAGGCGCGGTGGGATAGCTTCCCGGCAAAGCAACTTTAGGGTTTCCAGAAAACCGCATGGTAAGGCATGGTTGCCATATTTGGCGATAAATTGCCCATTTGGCGACAAAATTGGCGATATGCTATAGACTTATGGAGAACCTTCTGGAACGAGCTCTTCCTGGTTTAGCCCAGAATGTTCTCAGACACAAGCCAAAAGCTATGTAAACCCTGCTAGTACGCGGCGAGGTAATCAGTGCGAAATCAGTGAGTAGTCTAGTGCCGAGTTGGTCGTCGAGCGCATGGAGCGAGTTTCTTAGTGTATCGCGAGGCAGTGCATCGTCGAGTTTTATCTTAGAGTATGTTGAGCTTCAAGAACGACCGAACCGAATCGGGAGCTGTACTCTAGCGTATCGTCGAGTCCATCGCGAGTTCTAGCGTGGAGAGTCTTGAGAGTAAGTGGAGTTCCGAGAATGACCGAGCAGAGTCGGGAACTGTACTCTGGTGTTTTGCTGTGAAGCTGTTTTCATCGTTATAGCCTGATAGTCTGAAGGCTGTCTTGCTGATTATTTCAACGTCTTTATAGTAGTTCTTCGACTACTGTAAACGTGATTTTAGAGTTACCTTGAAAGTACTGGCCAATAAAGTGTGTTTCGATGCTTCATCAAGTGTCGTCGTCGTTATTCACTCTAAATCCACGAACCCTTAACGTACGTGCGAAGAGGAAAAGAAAAACGTAACAATATTCTTTTATGGGTTAGTTAATATTTCTAACATGTTCAGTCTTGGAATCTTGCCCGAAGATTTGTTTCAACCGTGAAATCTTGCCTTCTGTTCAGAAATCAACCACTCATTTTTTTATTTCTGAACTTTGGTAACGCTTCAAACGATGCATCACCTTTGCTTCACGGATAAACTGGTCTTGTATCACTTCAGAGTAAGCACTAACAACTCTTCATATGTATTTCCAAGATCAAATGCTTTTTCGGTAGCTAGCTTCTCTTTCTTTTATTCCTTTATAAGCTGAATTTCCTACCATATTTCACTGATAGCAGTCTGTCTGATAAGGCCAAATCTGCAACTAACTGTGAGTTTAAGTAAAGATGCTACTTTTCGGGTCTTAACTAATTGTGAGTTCAAGTAAAGACGCTATTTCTTGGAGTCATATTGTGATAATCATAGCATCGCAGTAGATTACCTCTCATTCATAAAAACGGTTACAAATAATAAAAATGCGGGAGTAAACTGATTGGCACTGAAATAAAATTTCCAAAATGAAGAGCAAAGGAACTGTAGTACGTAGTAAGTAGTACGTAGCATAAACTAATTTTCAACTTTATAGTTCATTTACTATCATCCTGAAGAAGAGTGTCTTGCAGACATGAATCATAGTCTTATTATAACATGAATTTCAAATTTGAAGTTCTGTGTAACGTAACGTCTCCAAGTGTCATGTGAATATGAATCAGATCTTGAAAGGAAGACAAGACGGCATGTCTTTCCTTAGCTTAATTAACTTTAGTGTTTCTTGCAGTAATCAAGTAATAAAAAGTAACTAGGAATCTATAAAAACCTCCTAATGCCTCTTCTGAAAAGCTTTTGAAATAAACGGTAGCTGACTAAATTTGGTACCCCAGTTCGAAGTGGAAGTAATTCAGGAAAACAAAAAAAGCTTTTTATCATATTTCTACATCAAAAATTCAATATTGGCTCCAAAACTTTATTAACAGGAACAGAAGCAAGTATAAAGATGATGACTTCCTGAAAATTTGAAATTTTTATTGCATCAAAAACTTTCTAGGTACCAAAATCTAAACAGTTACCGACTTACGTCTTTCTTGATTTCCTGGATTATATGAGCAATATATGATAAAGCAAGTTTATTAGTTTAAACTAAAAAGTTATCCTTATATTGCAGTTTTGAGGTACAAATTTTAAATATTTGTAAGGATGCATTAACTTTTTCATGTTCAGGGAATCCTTTATAAGAAATATATATCATTAAATGTGGGGTTGCAAATGAATAAACTACAAACTTCCTGAAAACTCAGTGCAGAATTATTGCAACTGAAAGAATTTAAACAACCTCAATTTTTTACTGCAGACAGCAATATGGATTTTGGAGTTTACGTGTTTTCTACACAAACCAATATATTTCATAACTGGCACAGATATTAACTCCTTGTTTCAATATTTACTGTAAAAAAAGTACAACATCAAATATTATTAGATTTCAAATTATTCTTTTGAACCTAAAACTGCTGGAAACGAAATTAAGCTTCCCTATTACTCCCTAATAGTTAAGAATGCTCTATTACTAGACTTTATTTCTGGCCAATGAAAAACCAAGACGAGGTCCATTTTATGACCTCTTTTGCTGGTTACTACTACAGCATGAGTATTGAAGTAAATATAATACTGCAATGTATTGAAAAATTTCTGAAACTGAAACTCACTGCCAGCGTGAGATTGAAAGAAATAATTCCATATTCCGTCTACTAATTGAAAATAATAGCTAAAAGGATGAGCAGAGGTTCCTCAAAGGAATTGCTAACACGTAATCAGGCTTCCTTTTGCACATTTGGCACAAATATAAAGATTGCGATGTATAATTAATTTTTTTACGAAGCAATTCATTATACGTTATAATTTTATGAATCTTAATTATCATTTATGCTTCTTAAGCAGTTTGAAGATCTCAATTTAACTTCAAGTTCATAAAGTAACTCAATTTCTGATGCAAACCATCTAGAAGATTTTCTAAAACATTATTTTTTTTTACAAATAGTCCTTTTTTTAAGAGAGTTAATAAAACTTTGATCATGAAATAGTTCATTGCTGAAAAAAGACGCAAAATAATAGAATTTAATTTGAATCAAGATTATCAGCCTTTCTTCACAAAAAACATACAAATTAATATTTCAGGTTTAAAATTTATTTGCCATTTCGAAATTAACAATATATAAATGACGTCTGCTTCAATATTCCTAAAGCAATGCAGCAACACAAAGACGAATGCAACGAGCGCTATGAAAATTTGAAAAAGTCTTTTTGAGGAGCCGAAAATAGGAGATACCTAAATTACACTATCATTCGAAATTTAAAAAAACTAAAATAATTTTCCCTTTCTTCTTTTGATGAATATGTAGTTATAAAAGTAATTTAGGTATTAATAAAGAAGCTTCAAGCTTAATTTCTTTAAACGTTCAGCCCAGACATGTATTTCCCACAACAAAGTTTCTCAAAATAAGGTAGATACTTTTATGAAAACATTTTCAACACTCCAGGTAGGAGAGTTGTGTGTAAATATAAAATTTAGCATTCTATGTGGTCCGCATAGAACAAAAATTCTGAAATACACGCAGATGCAAAAGATTAATAGTTTCGTGGATCCATCTACAAATTTACCGAGCAATGCTCTACTACGAAACTATTAAACAATGTTTTCTGCAAAATTTTGAGAAGAGATAATCATTAAAAAGCAATTTAAATATTCGTTCTCGAACATCCAGTCAATTTTTTGGGTAAAGATCCAAAACGTTTTGAATATAATTTATTATTACATAATGAATATATTACTAACTGGAACATTTAATCTACGGTTACCGTACTGAAAGTTATAATTTATATTGACACAATATCTCCCTTAGTATTGCAATTGTTTACATAAACTTTTATATTATTTTAAGAATTATTGGAACTCGAAATACATACGTAAGGTTAATATACATACAAATAAAGCTTGTAAATACAGTTTTAGAAGAATTGTTACATATTTATATATGTACGTATGGGCATACTTATATACGTATATGTACGTATATAAATATGTATGGGCATGTGTACCCAAATGACCAAGCACGCTCATATATTTATATTGTATTCGGCACATGCGGTGAGATTTTTTTCAGGATAGGCAGTGTAGCAGTGTTAAAGATCATTAGCGTGTTAACTCTGAAACGAGTGGGTCGAAGTTAAAATTAATAATAAAGAAAATACTCCTGTAAAATTGCCTTCTAATTAACTCTTGAATCAAATATCCTTTTAAAATAGTTTTAAGGAATACTGAAACAAATTACTAATAATACATATTTATTTATTAATATTTATTTGAAAATAAATTTCGTTCGATTTTGCTTTCTATTAACAAACAAATCGCAAAGATGAGAAAGGGCCTGAGTCATTGTTTCAGAATTTTAAATGAAGACTATAGATTGACTCAGGCTGCTTTCACACTTATCGCTTTATCTATGCGTGTTTTTCAAACAGTTTTGAGGAAGAATCACTTCTTTTTTTCTCTCAATATATGTATAACTTTTACAGCAAATATATACGAAATATAGTTCCAAAACATAATGAATCATGCCAGTTTTGATCTCAATGCCAGTTTTGATCTGTTGAAATGCATTTGCTACTATACAATAAAACCTTCTAAGCGATGAAAATAATTTTGCGTTCAAAAGAAATTAACAGAAAATAAGGAAGGAAAACTGCAGGAATTAATTATGATACTTAGGGCACTAGACTAAATCTCATGTTTAACTATAAATATGTGAACATGGCTTGAAAATAAAGAGCACCCTATATGATCACATCATCTTTTGGACAAAGGAACACTGTCATTATTTAAAGGCAACAAGCATATTCATTTGTATATTCAGTTTGATTTATCTGTTTTTCTGAAAGAATGATTTTCGAGACATATCCGTCGCAGTTGTTGCTTGTATTGCATGAGCTACAGATTTCAAAGAGTAGCCAAATTAATTTTTTAATGCAAGCAATTAAGCATGAATTGGTTTTTGCAAGGTGTACAGTTATGGTTTTAAAAAAACTAACACATATAAAAGAACAATATTTTTGTAACCAGAGTAGGCAGTGTGTGATGGTCTGAATTCGCCACCATATCCCTTATCATTATATACACGAGATACTTCAAAATATTGCGTGAAGATATATTAAAGAAATGAGGAAGTAAAATTAAATTATAAAATTTTTATCCCATGAAGCTGCTTGTAAAAATTTTATAGGATCCCTTTGAAAAGAAAGAAATTGAGTAAATTCTTCTTTACTCTACTGAATACCTTATTCGGCGAGAGGCTGGTTTATAATTTGCAAAACTGACGCTGCAAAAAAGCAAGAAAATTACATGACTTAAACCATTTTCGCTAGCAACAGAAAGTCAATTGCGAATTTACAGCCCTTCTTATATATTTATGCTTTTCTGATGTAGAAGTCAACTCTTATACATTTCAATTCTGAAACTTAAACATATAATTAATTGCCTGTATCACTCTTCGCTAATAGTCGTGATTTTCATGAAGTGAAGGCCGTGACAGTGAAAAACATGACGCCCATTTCCTTCCGATATCGTAAACGGGAAGTCCATTTACTGAATTTAGCTATTAACGTTTCGTCTGAAAAATAGTTTTCATATATTGTCTATTTAATTAATGTAAGCTCTCAGAAAACAAGCTTTATGAAATATTTTCTTCTTTTAGGCTTTCTGGAGACCTTTTAATTAGCTTTCTGCATAAATAACGAATGAGCTGATGTGCGAACAATTAACGATTTACAATAACTTAAGCATAGACTGAAAATCTCTCTATTAATGAAAAATTGGGAAAGTGTTCTGAAGATAAAAATAATTGTCATCAATATTTTACCTATGGCCAAGAATTTAATGTATTCATAAACATGCCACACTGGTTTAATTAAGTTTAAACAAGATGAACATGCCACACTGGTTTAATTAAGTTTAAACAAGATGAACATTCCTTTTTGAAACATTGATCATTTACAAGGAATAATAGATAATTTTCCTCAGAAAAACGCAGTAATTATTTTACACAGAAGTGTCTGTAATCCTCCTGTTTTATATCACCAAAATATCCAAATAAAACATTACGTAAATTAGTTATGAAAATGTAATTAAGTATATTTCATGTAATTAGAACAACATATGATAGAAATGCTTTCTCATTTAGGTTGAATTTTACTATTATGAACATGTATAAAATTACGCAATAAAAAAAGAAACACCTAAATGTAACAAGAAAAATCTTAACATTCATATTTATAAGATGATGAGTAACTAGCAAATATATTTCATGACAGCATTTTTTTATAAAGTCACAAATTATGCAATGTTTGAAACTACAAATACCAAAACAAAAATATTAAAACTGCAATTTCCAATTAATTAAAAAAAATTATTTATTGTATTTTTAATTTTTTTTATTTTACGATTATTTGAAATTATTTTTTTTTGGTTAAATCTTTCGCATAATTGTTTAGATGAATAACTTCAAATATATTTAGTAACTTCATGATAATATTAAATAAATCGGAACTAGAAGACTCATAAAACGTTGTTGCGAGTAAAAAACGTCAGGTGCTGGTTTTGAGACATTTGAGAATGTATTTCCTTGCTAAAGTGTTTCAAAAATTTCAACAGCCATAGATTGCCACATTTAACTCTAAATCTGGTGCTTCTGAAGACCATCTCGATTTATTATATTTAAAAAATGCATTTTCAGATTCTACTGCTTAGAACAGCAGGAGATTATCACAATCTCGTCATTCAGTCAGTACATTACCTAATATCAGTAATATTTCTTTGCAGATTGTACACAGAAACTTTGAATAATATGGGCAGTTACTTGTTGTTCCTATATTACCAAAATTTACAGCTGCAACATTCGCAGGTTTCGTTACTAGTAGTCCCCAATAGTTAACATAAATAAAAACGTCAAACGATAATTAAGTGCGAATTTTGACGTTTTTGAAAATGCATTTAGTATTTTTCGATAAAATCAATAGGCTATCTCAGTTGCTCAGGGGCTCAGTTGCTTTTTCATGCACAGTACGTGTTAAAGTTTCTAAAAATGTACATCATAACCTTTTATGTACCTCTCTGTTTTAAATGCGCATCAACCTGTTTTAAAGGTTAATGCGCATTTAAATTCATCGAATAGTCATTTGATTGGAAGCTTTCCAAATATATCTGAATCGATTATTAAAGAATTTTTCATTCGAAGAATTTTATTCCCTCTTCAAAAATGCCCTATGTAATCACATGAATTGTATTCCCAGGCATCTGACGAAACAAACCAAATCAAGATTCCAAACGATCGGTTTAAAATTTACTTAACACCCATACATATACGTGAAAAAATTATTTTAATCATATCTTCACGCAGTTGCTTTTTTACCTGAAATAAACTTTTTGACAACAAAATTGTTAATTTTATTTATTTATTTATTTATTGTGTGTTTATCAGTATGTGTCATTGTTCAAGAAACTAATAAACACTAACATCATCCTTTGCTCAAACATAATTGGATTTTCAATTAATCATTAGTCATTTTTAAAATGACTATTAAAACAGCAGTTTAATACTTTTCGCCTTCCTATACGCCAGATGAGAATGCTTAGCGAACATGATAAAACATTTATTGTGAGAAGAATATAACTATTAAGCTACAGCAAAACCTCCACGTTAGGCCAGTAAAAGCTGTTCTCAGTTCTTAAAAGCTAATTTAGAATTTAAATCTAAGAATTCTTTACAGTGACCATCGAAAAGATGAAAGGAAGAAAGCTTACACAGATATGACTTCATCTCTTTCATTTGATTGTCTTTTATCAGGCAGGAGATAACGTTGTGCAATTGAAAGTTACTAGACATCTCTTAACTTCAAGTAGATTCTCCCAAGTAGATACACGTGACCAGTGTCATGAAAAAGGAAGGCATGTACGATCGCTTTGCCATTACGATGAGTGAAAGAAAAGAGTCTGTTTTAGCGAAGCATAAAGGTCTAAAATACTAATTTATCTTGATACGGGAATTCAGAAGTTTAGCGTTATACCATTAGGGAACAATAATTGCAAATGACATTTGCAATTTCTTAGGAAAGAAGACCTGTTATAGGACTATGTATTAAGAGATACCTACACTTGATTTTCATCGTCTTCTCAGAAGCTACTTGTCACATTTACCGATGTCCGACATCACTTCTCAAGATGCAAATAACACCACCACTGGACTCTCAATTAAATTAAGAGCAAACTTTATAGCGATGAGTCACGAAATACAAACAGACATTTCTGTAGAAGTGTCTGTAGCTGATTGATCCCTGTTCAGTGGCATGTATAGAAATATGCTAGGTTAAGTTATGGTCTGGAATTGTTTGCCTTGGTTTGAAATGATGTATTAGGTAAGGCTAACTGAATATGGCAAAGCGCACGACGGCTATCTGACTAGAGAAAAGGATGTATTCTTGAAAGACTTTCTAGGGGAAACTGTTTCGTATTCATGTTACACGCGGAAAAACTACGAAAACCAACCATTCAGCCAGCCCGTACCCCTGGGATGGAACCCCAGTGGAACTTCCATTGGTGTTAATCACTCAGCCTCTGGGGCCGTTGTTTGAAATAATGCAGCAGGTAAGCAGAATAGAATAAAATTCTGTAGCAATTGCAATGCGTTTTTTTTTTTTTTTCATTTGAAAATAAAATGATAAAATGTGAGTAAGAGACATGATGATTCGATTTGTTTAATATATGCATAACACATTAAAACTCTGTCTTATTTCAGTCATGATACCATGATAC
>KK112484.1:771971-782889 GCA_000611955.2 Stegodyphus mimosarum
GTGGGGAAAACTTTTTATCTAAAGCGCACGGAATTGTGATCGGAAATTCTAAACATATACTCATTTTAAAATTATTTTGCGATATTGCTGTTGAACTAAATTTTATGGTTTAAGTGCAAAGAACATGATATTTAATAAATAAAGGTAACACACAAAACATTAAAAAACGCCCCTTTGGACGTAATTTAAAATCTGAAACCTTTCTTTTTTTTTCCATAAAATTAAACAGTACTCAATAATAAAATTTTATGAAACATTAGAAATACGGGCTTCTACAGTAGTCTGCTGACTTCTTTCTGACTTCGTCAAAGGGAAGTGTAAAACTAGTTCTTAAATTCCAGTGGACTTTGTCTATAGAAGTATTCAATAGTTGCAGCTTTGTAAATTTCGGAAGCGTTGGAAATAACTACATAATATAACATGGCTTAATTTAGCTTCGAAAAACATTGGAGAATGCCTTAAGCATTGCCTGTGAGTGGATGTAAATTTCCTAAAATTCAATAATTATTAAAGAATGAATTCATTCACTTAGTAAGTATTCATTTAGTATCTCCTTAGGAGTTCTGTAGTAACATTGCCTAAGAAGTATCCGCGTTTATTGTTATATTTTGAACAATGCTATATAAATTTGAAAAATTTAATTTCTAAAACTACTTTCTTTAATAAACATTTCGTAACGCAGACACCAAAGCTACTGTTGATTTTTAATTTTTTTAAATGTGTTGGCAAAGTTTGTTTCTTTTAGAAAACAGATAAAAATTGATTCATTAATTAGTTTAACCCTCACTTAACAAGTTTAGTTTAATAAAAGCATTGTAAAGCATCTGTAAAGTAAACATTACAGATGTTTTGTTTTAGGCAGACGAATTCTTTTTGGACTTACTAGACAATCAATTTTGTTGTTGTTGTTGCTTTCTTCGAATTGACTCTATAGATATGCCGTAATATTTCATGCAGATTAATTAAGAGTATCTCAATAAGCGCATCTTATATATCAGCCTTACCACCTAAAGATCTCCAAAGATGTTTTTTACAGAAACAGCTAAGACCTAGATTATTCAACTTTTCGCAGTGCGTTGGTGGAGGGGGAAGAAGAAAAATCAAAAGATTCAAGTGCGAATAAAAATAAGATAACAATATTTGAATGCTAATGAGTTGTGATAATTCCTGTACGATATAGCGATGTTGATTGATGAACATAATATTAGATAAGTAACTTGTAAATTTCAAGAATAGTTATGTTATACAACTTCAAACTACTTTTTTTAACTCGCATTTTTTTTTAACTTACAGCGCAACTTTAATATTTTTATTTAGAAACGCCAAGTTGCGTATAACGAAGTTCCTTTTCGACCTTTTCCACTTTTAGCAAAAAGAATTCAGTTGTTACGGTGTTGGGAATTAAAGAATTAAGAGCTCTTCCTTTCTATCGTTCTAAGAGTTCAAGCCGTTAGGGAGACTTCAAAATAGAATGAAAGAGGAAGAGAAATTTCTATGCCTACCGACATAAAAAATAAAGACCTTTCTAAGAGAGAGAACAATTCCTCAAGCTCTAGAAAAAACATCTCTTAAAACCATTTTCTTTGTTGTTGCCTTTAATAAAGACTTTTGCTAGAAATCACGAAATATTTTCCAGCAACTGTTGAAGTAAGAGGAGTTCTATTTTTTTTTTTTTCATTTGTATATCACGTTAAATTTTTAATGAAAAATGCGGCACAAATACCTTGTGCTACAGCATTTTTTTGATTCTCATTGAAAGTATGTTTTTTAACTTCGCTAAAAAAGTGGTTTCCGTGGTTGGTCTCCATTTTGCAATATAATCAACTCTCACCCACCCTCCCTTCATGCTTTTTAAAGGGTTTTGGACTCTGACTAAACACGCACCATAACGTGCTTCTCACTGATTTAAAAAACTCACGCGGGTAAAGTAAAAACATCTTCATCAAGATGCCAGCACTTTGTGCAATCGTCTACAAATATGGAAAAAAAATGGTTGAGAACAAAGAAGGTGAAAACAACGGGTAGCGTATTTTTGCATAAAAGTAAGTGAGTTTATCAAAGGTTTTATTTATTCCAGCTACTGAATATTCAAAAATATTCTTAATTCAGTTTCTTTTTTTAATAAATCCTTTAGCAACAGGCAAAAATCTTGCATAAAATCCAATATTGCTCATAGTTCTACTTTATAAATCTGCGGAATTTTGGACTTAAGATTCATAAAATTTAAGTCACTTGAATTTGCAACGGAAGTTGTAAGAGTTCTAGACTGGAATACGTTGTAGCTAATCTCACTTATCTAGACTAATTAGAATAAGTCCATGATTGATTTTTATTGTAGCAAGGGGCGTATGACTGCGTGTGTCGTTAACATGGGCCTTGGGTATTATATTGGTGAGAGTATGACTTCGTCCAGCTCCGCCCCAGTTTTGAAGGAGAGCACTCCGGGGGACGAGTCTAAGGGTCTCCCTCCCTCTTGAGATTTAAATTTAAAGAATTAATTTTACTGCGATTTAATACAATTAGTCTTAAACAAGTATTGAATAGATACAGAAAAATGAAATCGAGGACCATCGTTACAATTAGGAAAGAACGCAGAAAAAAAATTAGTCTTCTATTTAATGTCAATAGTCGAAATCAGCGTTAATAAAGGAAGCTTTAATCACTTTCACAGTCCTCCTATTAATATTACTATTAGTTTAACTAATTAAAATATCCTCCTATAATTCTGTACTCAAAAATATTTAAAATAAAACAAAATTTTCATTGTTTTGAAGTATGAACAAGCTTAAATCTTTCGAGTGAGAATTTCAATCATTTGAAGGATATTATAAATTATATTGAAGAATATTATATATATAAAACATATCTATGTATATATAATTCACTAAAATAAGAAAAATCTCCATATACCATCTCCAAGGAACAGAAATTCAATTTAAAATCATCACTGAAAAGGTATTTTTCAGAATTTAAAAAAAAAAATTAATAGAATATTCAGTTCTCCCTGCTTTAAACACAGTAAAGAAAAACTTAAATCGCAAAAATGCCAAAATCAAACGGAAACTTTTTTAGGTATTGAAAAACCAGTTATTGTAATTGATAGCAGATTAATCGACTTATCAAGGGGATAAAGCAATCTACCATCAATTAAAAACAACTAAAATAAGAGAGAGTGTTTCATCATACTTCCAAGTAAGCATCAAATTATTTGCTAGATTCAAATCATAAATCTAATTGATACTCAAGAAAAATAAAGATATTAGTCCACTAAACCAAAAGAATCCTGTTGAATCTACTCTTGGTTTTACTTTTGTATTTGAGATGAAAAGAGAGTATAGGGGATATGTCTTCTAAAGTAAGCATTTCGTTCAGATTAATTGAGTTCTTAGAAAGAAACTTTAATTTTAAAGATTATTTGCTTTTCACAGGATTCTTTTAGTTTAGTGGACTAATATTTTTATTGAGTATCAATTAGATTTAAGATATGAACCTAGCAAATAATTTGATGCTTAATTGGAAGTAAAATGAATACACTCTCTCTTAGTTGTTGTTAATTGATGGTAGATTGGTTTATCCCCTTGATAAGTCGATTAATCTGCTATCAATTACAATAACTGGTTTTTCAATACCTAAAAAAGTTTATTTTTGATTGTGGCATTTTTGCGATTTAAGTTTTTCTTTACTGTGTTTAAAGCAAGGAGAACTGAATATTCTATTAATTGTTTTTTAAATTCTGAAAATATCTTTTCAATGATGATTTTAAATTGAATTTCTGTTCCTTGGAGATGGTATATGGAGAGTTTTCTTATTATAATTTATAGTGAATTATTGCTTTATTACTTTGCAGCTTTAGCGCAAGTCTTGGGATTATTAATTTACTTTTAATTACTTTTATTATGAATTATATATATATATATATATATTAATATTATTTGTACTTCACCTGAATCCAAATTAAATAATTTTGGTCATAAGCGCATGGTAATATGGCGCGTATCTGAACTGATCAGGTTAGCTTAGATTAAGTTTTTAGGTTATGCAAAACGCACGAAGGTCACCTGCCTAGGGTATGGAGGACTTCTTAAGAGAAACTGGCTCATATTCACGTTACACGTAGGGAAAATAACGAAAACTCTCTTGCAGTCGAGAAACCACTTGGGGTTTAAAACCGGGTCAAACTACTGGTGTTCAGGATATCTTACCGCTCAGCAGTTGGTAGGTTTGAATTAATCAAAGATTGTATGAAACGATGATTTTCATTCATAACATTTTCACTTTAGCTTGATTTGATATTTAAATATACATTATTTTTTGGAAGTGGAAAGATTCTGAAAAAAATTTGGCTGTGAAGTCAATGTGAATTTTCAAGGAAAAATTAAAAGTAATTTATTTTTCAAAATAAGTAAGAAAAAAAATGAGTCAAAAATACAATTATCTATGTTTTAATTTTCCCCTTTCACCCATAAAATATGTCACTTTGAAATTACAATGACGCTAATCATATTTATCAATCAGCTAATAAAATGAAATGCATATGAGTTTTTAATTTGTTGTTTGAATGTTTCTAGCCTAGCTATTACGTGCTGAATTAATTAAAGATAATTTTTACCTTAAGAAAATTAATTCATTCTAAAGCAAAAAGAAGCAGTTTTACTTGAATTATATTTCTGAAAGAGAAAAATCCTTGGACGAAAAGAAGTATTAAAATTAGGATTCAATGAAATTCATCTACAAGCTTTAATTATTTTCTTGCTTGAAAACAGAGAATTTTTTTATTAGGAAAACTTGTAATTTGATAGGCTATGACAGTTTCATAAGAAAATTGTTCAACTCTTTAACTTTTATGATCATACATTTTTAGCATTAAACATATTAAAAAAATCTACGTTATGTTCGCATATTTTTTTAACCCTCGCCATGTTCAGCATTCAAAAATATACTTTCGAAACTAGCTATGCTTTTTTTTTCTGAAAGTATAAGGGAACAACAGCTATTAAATTCTTCTGAAAATTTAAACCTATTGCTTCGCAAAATTGTTTCTCCGTCTTCTCAAAGATTACTAAAGTCGAAAATTAACCCGATTTTATTTTTCAAGAGGAAAAAATGATCTTACTTCTCGAAGAAAAAAAAAGCGGTTTCAAACTTTAAATCCAACATTTTAATTTTGATGTTATTTGCAGCTATTGCTATCAGTAACAATTATACCGCTGATTTATAATTTCATCAGTGCGAAAAATTGGTGTTACAACACTAATTTTAGAAGTAATACAAACTTAAAATACTTAAAATGCTGTCTTAGTTACGTAATCTTTTTTATTCCATTCAGCTTAGTTTTGTTCCATTTTTCATAAATTTTTCTCTCCATATTTTTCATTCCCCCATCCCTATAATATCAGGAGATATGATCGAGAAATTAAATTCCTTATAAAATTTAAATACAATTTATATCTCTGAATTTATTATCACGCTTTTGTCACCAAAATTATGTACTTAATTTCATAAAAGAGAATATATATTAGAGTCATTAGGTTATTTGGAAGCAGGAAATGTGAAAAATGAGCAATGCCCTCGCCGGGAACTCGAAACAGCGGACCTCTCGAATACGCGTCGAGCGTGCTGACCGCTACATCACGAAGGCATGCTAAGAAGGCGGGAGATATACCTTATAATAGTTATTTCTTCAATAATGGTGCAGAATCCCTTAACTGTCTTGAAGAAACAAAGGCATTAAGCTCGGATTTAAGCATAAAGCTACAGCAGCTGACAGCATAATAAAATTCTAAATATTCATAATCCCAAAATAATTTTTCGATTCTCTTACGTAGTATTTATGCAAAAAGAGTAGATAAGTGATAATAAATTTAGCCAGGTTGGCAAGCATTTTAGAAATCCGTTAACTTCAAACTGACTCCAGAAACAATTAAAATAAGAAAAAGCTATAAGAACAGTACCTCCCTTTCTTTAATTTCTATTAAAAAAAGAACGCAATAGCACATGGAGAGTACTTGATCGCAGAATTTGTCCGGTCTGATGAACTTTAATCGAGAATAATAGAAACGAAGCACACAGGAGCGAATAGAAACACATAAAAGGTCAGTGAAAAAATATCAAAGAAAACAATTGATGTGAGAGGAAAAAGAGATGAAAAAAAATTTTTTTAGCTTTTAAAGTATCTCGTGGATGTGACACGGGAAGAAATTAAGTGATAAAAAAAACTGTCTCCCCTCCTTCCTCATTTCATCGCACTTATAAGAAAAGCTCATCATTGAAATTACACCATGATTTATTGTCATTAAGTGGAAGAGGTTCATGCTCGTTAGCAAGGGCGAATTCACAGGAACCTCAAAACGGGGAGGGGGAAAAAACCGCATTATCTAAGCGATAATAAGGCTTCTCTGTAAATGAGACAGTAGCTAATAAGTAATAAAAATTTATTAGCTCCATAATAACGGCCATTGCAGCTAGGGCATTGTCAATCACCATAGTGGCAGCAGTTTGGAAACCAGTACGACCTGATTAAAGAGAGATAATAATACTATTTTTTTACCTCTTTGTTACGTCAATAAAAAGTACTTCGATGGAAAATTGGTCTGTTAGGGCAATGGTTCTTTAAATGATAGTGTGTTCAATAAATTGTACGATTAGGAACAGAGAAGGGGAAGGGGAGGATTTTGTCCAGGACCTTTTCAATGAAGTTACGAGATGATGCTTAAATTTACGTCCTTGCAAACGAAATCATGGTCGGAGAGACTTCGAGTGAACGACCACCAAATATTAAAAGTTATTATCATCTTTAGCCGGAAGGCACCACCTTGCAAGCCGCAGCTATCACAGCGTATGCAAAAGACATTAAAAGTATGAGCGATTAATATTCCTATGTTCTTCTTCTTAAACTATATTTATAGTAACAACTGCCATTATGGGATTTATTATCATTTATATTGAATTAACCAATTACTAAACAGCTTTCAAACTATTTGGATAATAAATCATGCATGTTCTAACTTAGACAGCATTCTGAAGAAAACATTTACAGCTAGGCTATGAATGTGGAAAGCTATTTACATCAGTTTTTCAGTCAAATGAAAATGTAAAATAAAATGTAAACTCTGCCTCTTTCAACTATGATGTCGCAGTTCTACATATTTTGACAATATCTGCTATTATTAAGTACCGCAGCATGTCAAAATTGAAGCGTCGTTTAATATTTAATAATTAACTTATCAGTCACATGATCGTTATTGTATATAGAAGTTGTAATTATTATGGCGAATGTTTTGAGTTAAAAATTTTAGATGTCGACAAATACTAGTATTAACTGTAGAGACATTAGGTTTTTTTTTTTTTTTTTTTTTTTTAAGCAGGAGATGTGAAAAATGAGCAATGCCCTCGCCGGGAACTCGAAACAACGGATCTCTCGAATACGCGTCGAGCGTGCTGACCACTACACCACGAAGGCATGCCAAGAAAGCAGGAGAAATATTTTATATAACCACTTAAATATTTTAAACTCTGTCCTCTCTCAGAACTACAATTACTATGCCACTTAGATTGGAGTAGTTACGTATGAATATTAAATTGGAATTGTTAATCTGTAGGTCATTATCACTAACTGCAGACTCATTAAGATTTAGGAAATACACATATTGCATTTTCTGGTTTTGAAGCATTTTATTCTTCAACAATAAGATTATCATTATACTAGCGCAAAACTCAAACTCTTAAAACTCCATTTCTAGAATTAAAAAATTTAACAGAGTCTAACAGACAAAGCACTAACAGCTATATGCCTGAGGGAGGAACATCGTAAAAAAATTATTCACGTTCACATTATCGATGGAAAAACCACCAAAGCACCCATGAAACCAAGCCGCTGACTGGCAATCAAATCGAGAGTCGATCTGCAGAGTCCAGTTGTCTTAAGATCTCGTATTAATTAAACAAACTTGAAATTTTTATGAGTAAAATTGTCCAGAATTTTAAGTTTTTTTCGAAGTGTAAAACGTGAAAGATCAATTGTGTCCTTGCCGAAATCAAACTGCAAATCTTCCGGTTTACTATCCAGATTTTCTAACCTATAAATCACAAGGACTCTGAAGGGAGAAATACTAAAATTACTTTCAAAGAAATATTTTTTTAAGTGAAATGCAACAGAATAAATAAATTTCTTATTTCGATTGAAATCTAGCTTTGCAAAAACAAAGTACTTTGCCCTTTAGAAGAAATGTAGACTGAGTGATGCAATTATATAGCTGAAGGCTGCCACTAATTTTTATTTTTAAATAAATAATTTTAAAGCCATGAAGTGTTGATAATACTCATATATATAAAGCGTTTCAATTCGAAAATTTCTTCGCAGATGTTGGAAATTTAAATCACGAACACTGCCCGATGTCTCGAAGATATTTACCTGATTCAACTAGAGGGAGAAATGAGCTATGGAATAAGGCTATATGGAATGAGACGGCTGGATAGAAATGGACTGTCGCTAGCTGAAATAGTAAGTTAGTTAGATGTTAATCTCTTCATCAGCAAAGTAGATCAATTCTTTAGAGTGCATCTATTGCTGCAAAATGATCGTTTGAAGTCAATCGATCATTTTCTTACAACGGAAAAACTGATATCTTCTTCAACTGCAAGAGGAAAAAAATCACGAAAATTCACGAAAAGAAAAATTGCTGCCTAGTACATCTTTTGTACGAGTTCAAGATTCATTCAGGATAACTGGATTACGTTGAGAAAGACAACATATCCGCTCTGCAATGTCTGCTTAGATGAATTTATGTACTCTGCACTATTATTTATACGTTGGCACTGTTTCGAGAGAAGTAACGACTACTTTAGCATTCTCGGAACGGCCTCTTACGGAGATGGAAAACTCCTGGCTCAGGTAGGAATTTCGTTACCCGCTTGCACTGATCTCCTGGTTCTTCTAAGACTTCTAAACAGTCTAAGTTATCGAGATGTTAGCATGCGAAGACATTTGTTGCCGCTGTATGTTTTCAAATGTTCCAATAGATGACAATGGACGGTCGCTAAGAGGAGCACTAATCAACCAGCACCTTGATTATGATACCTTGTTACTAGACCTTATTCCAGTTAAACTTTCAGGAAAGTTGTTCTGTACTTAGAAAGATAAGTACCTGTTCTGCGTCTCCCACTCCAATATCAGGAATGCATTGCAGTGACAATTTTTGGCATGCAGCATGGATTTTGCTTCAAACTTATGGATTTTGCTTCAAACTGAAGTGGATTTTGCTTCAAACTTAATTGAGAGCATGGAAGGAATGTATCGAGGTTCCACTTATGCAACATTATACATTAAAATTATTTTTTTTTCAGTTATTTTTTCGAAAAGCCTTTGCCAACTTTTCCTCACTTTTATTGTTTCTGAAAATAATTCTTATTTATTTTTAGTCGTGCAAAAGTTCGTGCGTTCTTACTTATTTTTAGTCGTATATAATTCAATGTAAAATACAATAAATTATGTAAGATGAATAATGTATTTGTTACTTTTTTAACGGTTAAAGGATGAATTATATCTGTTCCTTAATTTTTACAGTACAGCGTTGTTTTGACAAAATGACTCGTGCTGGAACTCTAGGATGTGAAGCCAAAAATGCATTAAAAAGATCAAAAATCAGATAATTTTTTCTCCTTTGCAGAGCATCTTAAATTAATAACGCAAACGCAAAACCTCAAGTAATTCAAGCTAAATTGTGGTGTTTCTGAAGACTCCTGTAGCCTTTTTAACTTATTTAAGAATCAAAAAATAGGGAAATAGCCTGAGATATTTTAAGTTATGCATTGTTAATAGCATATACATGTATATATTATATGCATATATTTATAATTCATATCCTTATTATATACGAGAGAAAGAGTAAAAAGGATAACTTTTCATACGATTTCAAAGAGCATAGCTCTAGTATTTCTGTATATAGTTTGTTCACAAAATTTTACTTATAAGATATTGTTCTAATTCTAGATCTTCCTTCACCCCTAACTGGGTGCGTACTTAAAGAGATCTTAAATGAACTGAATAACTTCTGGAGTAAAAATAGAAAATTTTTTCATTGAATGCATGGACTGGTTGAAAATTAAAAGTAACACATTTTACAATGAATGTGAGCTGAAAAGTTGCGCAACTGAAGAATATAAATAATTTGTAATAAACACAATTAGAAAGCATATGTTTTAAAGGTTCTTTGATTTCAGATTGATGATTACTGTAGAATGTGAAAGAAACCATGAAGTCACTAACTGCATCTTACTTATACACACAATTTCTTGTTCGATATTTTTCCTTCTCACTAACACAGCACTTAATTTTCTACGTAAACAAGAAAAACTGCATTCATATTTATGCGCCTAAAAACAAAATTTTACGACAACAGGATAAAATGTATACATACTCGCATACAAACAGTTCTCTGACAGCAACTTTAAAGCATGACGATAAAGCATGAGTATTTTCAATTAACGTTTTTCATTTTATGTGGATTTTAAATAATTTTGTAAATCTTCACGCAATTAAATTTAATTATATGTTTCTTTACGAAACTAAAAATAGATAAACAGTAGTCAAAGAGTTATAGTGAAAAACTCAAAAATTACCTGATTTAGAAGGAGTGCTGTTTTCGTGGAACAAAGTTTCGTGGTGCTGTTTCCGAAAAGAAATTTTGTTCGTATATATAGGTTAAAGCCAAAAGCAACGAAAGTAATATGAGCATTCTGAGACGGCATGTCTTCCGAGCCCAATAATAAAGTAAATACGAACATAAAAATAAGAAAGGCATATAAATGGTTGGTAGCAGAAACGGTGTTCTCACACATTTAATTTATCATTTGGAAATCTTTGAAATAATTTTTTAGGATTTTCATAATCTGAAAAATAAGGAATTTTATTTAAGAAAGA